>JAGVSP010002063.1:0-35484 GCA_022494985.1 Micrasema minimum | reverse complement strand
TTTCTACAAACATAGATACGTGAAATATATACAAGGGGGATGTCACATTATTAGATCTCTCGTCTTTATCGTTTTATAAATGCCTTCAATAGGGCTCTTTGATCCATTACGACAAATTGAAATGGAATAGAAATATGGATACAGAAGATTTTACATTTCACAAGTAGAAGGATTATTTTTTGCGTATTTATTGTATATTTACAAGCTTTACAAACGCCAAACGCTGTTTACAATTTGATAAGACCGGAGAACTTAATTAAAATAATTTCTTATACTAGTAACTGAGTACAACTGAGTACAACTGAGTACAACAAAAAAACAGCCCCTGGATTAAATTTAGATGTAATAATCCTATCTTATTCCTATTATCTAAAGTATTTAAGTAAGGTAAAAGCTATCTCCCAGCTAAAATGGATGGAGGCTGGAAATGTGACACGACAGAGCGAGGACCGATGGACGAAATGCTTGCTTAACTGGAGACCTAGAGCTGCAAGGAGACCTGTATGAAGACCACCAAGACGATGGACAGACGATATAAAATTATTATATAATACTGCAGGATCCAGATGGCAGTTCGAGGCCCCAGGACAGAAAGCAGTGGACCAATATGAGGGGATGAACAATGGCAGATGAAGAGGAAGAAGATTTCTATTATTCCCTTTATCTATATTTACGTTGCATAGGGCATAGCATTGGTACTCCAACTGTAGTATACCCCGATCACTTTCACCAATACATAAAAGCAAGATAATCAGTCTTACGCTTCAGTGCCAGTTACATTGTTGTGATGTGTGTTGATTCAATAGATTTGTTATAGCATTATTATTATAAGTGGAATTTACTAAAGAAGCGTAACAAAGCTGGAAGCTTGTTTTGCCCTATCTTTGTAACATAAACTACGTAAGCAGCGCACAAAAAAAATTGACCCGCAAGGTGGGATTTTATTATTTAACTGCGCTATTTTTTTAGAATTTAATGTGCTGTATAATTTAAAAAATCATGGCAAACATTGTAACGCGTACGTATTTGTGATAAAAAAATAGACAATCGATTTCGGAAGTAATATTTTGTGATTTTAGGTACCTATGTTTGATAAAGATTATTGATTGATACAAAACGGGAAAAAAATTACAAGTTTCGTGTGTTTTCAAGTATAAATTATTGTCGACCTAAGATGGCCTACAATATACACCGTGTAACAAAACTCGATGTACAAGCGGGAAACCAGTGAAGCTACATCATATTTAGAGTCGGTTTTGTAGATTTTTTATTTTTATTTGACCCATAGTTTTCGAGAACATTGAGTATAAGGAGTTCGTTTTTTTTCGATAGTTTTTTACAAAGTGTTTTCAAATAATATGTAACTTATTTAGTCAAATCAATAGTATCCATAAAGAAAACAAAACAAAACCCGCATTTTATTGAGAATTTGTGCAATTTTACTTTTGAAAGCTTTTATGAGCCTTAGTTCATATAGTTTTAATAACCTTAGTTATCCTGATATTGAAAAAAATTACAAAAATGGGGGCTTTACGTTATTTTTTTCTTCTTCATAGAATTCCAATAAAATCAAGTAATGCTAATTCCCTAGAACGTAGTTTGAAGTATGTGGGATAATTTTTTCGATGCCTGCTGTCCCATATCCAGAATATCATTTTGAATAGATAGTATAACTTACCTGTTCATTGCTTTTTATACAAAAACCAGCGAAAATTTTTAAAAGATTAATAAAAAGCGTTTTTTCGATAATAACGTGTGAATAAATATGTAAAGCACAGTAAAGTTATCAGCACATAAATAAAACATTTTAGGTTAGGTTAGGTTATAATTTTATACATCAAAAATACATTTTAAAAATAAACGAAAATCCCACAAAGGCATAACCTGTTCGTTAATGTTATATTCATTGTGTGGATCAAAATATTTTTGTTTCTTTTATGAATTAAATCTAAACTGTATTCAAGACGTTTTACTTAGTTGAATGTTTCACAATATTCTAGTTGCAATGTACGCTTTACACTACTGGAGGTGGTCAAAAGTGCATTTACGCCAAGTTGTTGGAAAAGTTCAGGTATTCAGATCTCAAAATGCACTTTCAGAAATGCAGCAGCAGGGTGCAATGTAAAGGGACATTGCTTTTACCGCACACTTAGGACCAAGAATGCATCTTAATGCATTTAAATCTTTCGCAAAAACTTTGGGACGCTTCAACTTTAAACTGAGATTAAAATTTGTAAAAGAATTGTTTAAAAACAGCATTTCTTGTAGAAGTTTCTTTTAAGTACACATTTAATACAAAAACATTACATAGGGTGTCAATAAAATAATTATTTAGATAAAATTTCGTATTATATAACGGTATTAATAATAAAATGTTTTTTTTAAATAGGTTAAAGCTGTTGAAAACTGTTAATTTAGCTGTTTTTTATCTTTTATAATTTAGATAAATGCAGATAACCTGTTTCTCTAAATTCGATTTCCGATTAAATTAATGTTTTTTTCATATTTGAAATGTTTATTTCGTTGTAATCTTCACACTGTACATATTTCATAAGTGATATCTTGTACTGGAGCTGAAACTAAGACTAATTAACTAACTTACCATCATGCCATTTCCCCGAAAGGGTAGGCAGCGAGTATAGAACGCCACACCACTTTGTCCTGGCACGTTCACCTCGATATCTCTACGTTCATACATCATGCACGCACGCCGATTATTCCGATATTTCACTTTTCAGTTGCCATCTCTATGAGTTATAAACTTACTAACCATAATGCTGTTTCCCTGAAGGGGTAGGCAGGGAAGATAGAACGCCACACCACTCTGTCCTGACACACTTCCCTTGCTTTAATGTAATAAACTAGATAAAATGTGTAACTGTTCTTGGTGTACCAGTGCAGTGCCCTACGCACCACTGGATGCGGATAAGAGAAAGTGGTAAGAGGTTAACAATAATAAAGTGTGAATTATTCTCTATGCCCGACTTATTTTCTAACGGTCCCAACAAGGACCGCGATATATTAAATAGATATTTTATATAGTTACATTATTTAGTTCTGAGATAGATAATATGTTAAAAGGACAGTCTAAGATACTCCGTTTCGTTAGCTCAACAATCCTTTATGTTGTCCTTATTCCTCGGAGAACACGCGATAAGCATAGTTTGAAAAATGTAAGGATTTAGGGATTTGTACTCAGGATTAGATGCATGGCTGGCGTTTTATCCTTAAAACCTATGTACCTAAATATAAAGGTAGGTACCTATGTACACTACCTACATTGCAGCGTCTTTAAGAAACAGCTTTAATGCTTTAAAAAGTAGATAGCAAACATTACAATTAATTAATCAATGTAAGTGACCAATGGATGCAGATAGAGAAACAATTTTTTTTTAATTATTATTATTTAAAAAGAAACGTTTGAGTTCTTACGATATATTAAAATGTTTCAATTTTTGAGGCTGCTTTCAAATTGTTGGAAAAACTGTGCCAGAAAGCAGGAGACAAGTTATGCTGGAGGGAGATTCGAACCTAGAGATTCCAATCAGGAATCCTCGACTCTGCCATTAGACCACAACCAGGCTCGAATTCGTTTATATTGTAATTGGAATCTTAAAACTATGTTTGCATAATATTTTACGTGGCATCAGGTACCCGACAGCGTTGTAAACATCCACTGCATGAACTACGGAACGTGGACCTGACTTTGAAAGACGCATAACTGAAAACGGGTTGTAAAATTCCATTTTATTATTAGTAGATATCGAGTGATGATGATCATAAGAATACTATATATTTATTTTATTTTTTTTTATTTTTAGACAACCAACAGACCTACACTTATTTTAAATATATTCAGTATTAATTATTAATAATTAAGTCCAATTATAGGCTATCTCTTAAATGTCTAAAAATACTACGACATTTATTTACTATTTATTTATTAATGATCACTGAGGGATCGATCCCACCTCCACCCGCGACTGTTATAGAGTCCTTGGGGACTCTCTGTCAGTCACGCTATTTTGTGCAGGGCTTTAAATTTTTGCTGTTGCAAATGCATAAGCAAATTGCAGGGCCAAAGTTTCCAAGCGAAGTTTAGTCAAGAGGGCGACAGAATCGATCAAGTCAAAAGAAAATCATGATGCCGCCACCCTTATGATCCCTCATGTGTCTCCATATCGAAATTTTCCTTTTTTTTTTCTTTATTTGTGTACATAAATATAAAAAAACAAAAATACAAATAAATACAGTCAACAAAATATGCCGTAAAAGCTTAAAACAATGCAAAAGAACATAAGAAAAAGGTGTATAAAAAGTCATTAATGATCACCACAACATAAACGGCTTGAAAATAGATAATGCTGAGGCAAAATAAGGATCCGATCCGACAATCATTAGCCTCAAAGTCTGCAACGCTACCACGGGGCCACAACCTTAACTGATAAAAAAAATTAATGACGTTGGAGAAAATAAAATTTCAAAAACAATGAGAAAACATTGTATACAAGTATTTTCGCCTCTATTAAAATAAAATAAAGCTTAAACCCCTTTTCTTTATATTTTGAGTTCTTTTTAATGGCAAAACAGAGCAAACAGACTGTCGGAGCTCTTCTAGCATCCGATTATCCGTCAGTACGGTCAATTGGTCTCGTGTGTTACTTTATACTGCATTCAATGCACTTCCGACAATCTACGGCACGTGGGTGCCCCGTCTTCCTCGCACCAGTGGCGTTCCCGTTGCGAGCGAGGGAAAGAGAAGGGTAAAAGAAATAATGCGACTCACTTGAGCCGAGCCGGAATGGCCAGAAAAGCTTTGTGAAAAGACTGTATTAGGTACGTTTGTTAAAACAGCGTCTAGCAGGATAAAAGTACGAACCTACATTCCGTTCTTGCGGATTTAATGATGTTAACCTGTATGTCTATAAGTTAGTCCAAATCAAAGTCTAGATATATTTTGTTTGATTTATATTTTTTATTGACATTACTTGGTGGAATTCCATGATTAAATTAATCAATTTATAACTAATTTAAGTTAAATAAAAATACTTTGTTTACTTCCACTTTTATTTATTTGACCAGTTAGCGCTTTGTACTTTACTTTACAGTAACCTAGATATATATGTCAGCGCTCTTAAGGCGATTTTTTGCAAAAACAGCGCTTTATAAATTGTCCCAATAATAAATATTTTTTCGAAGATAAAAATAGGTCTTGATCCAAAACTTTTTTTTTTTTTTTAATAATCAAAGAAATCTATGCAATCTTATGATATTTGCACTTATTTCAATTTGCTTATACTATTTCTAATAAAGCTTAAGCGGCTTATGCTTGATAATAGGAATCGAGTCGTGTCGAAGTGGGGATTAAAACCGACGATCTGGGCCACCATCCGTTCAATTATAAAAACAATAAGTAATTTGGAAAGATTCTACAAAGGTAATAGGAAATATGAATATAATCGTAATTTTCATTATAATAATAGCTGTTTCCTGATTTCTGGCTCAGTTATTTTCGACTATTTGAAAACAGCCCAAAAATTGAAATATTTTAGAATCTTTATCATATGAACTCAAATGTTTCATTAAAAAAATTAACAAGTCTACAAGTATTTGTATTCGTTCAAAATGTTGTTGTTAAAAAAATTAACGTTTATTGATTCATTACTTACGATACACAACACTGTTTTTTTATAACGAATTTACATTTTCGTTATAAAACACCAATTTATTATAGATTTTTTTTAAATAACTAAGATGTACAAATCACGGTTATCCGTTTTGTTACCTAAGCACAAATGACGGTTTTTTTTTCTGTTACCCACGTCAATTTCGAAACTAAGTTAAAATTATTGATGTAATATCTTTCAATTCCTATGAAGCCATAAAGTAACTAGAAAATAAAAATAATTTAACTTAAAACTCTTTGAATCTGGGTAGCAGGTCACAAGTTTTTCAACTTTGAAGTAGAATGTTTTTCAAACTTATTCGGATTTCCAATTACATTTTATTGCCGATTTAGCGAACTTTCGCTAACTTCATAACTCCGCAAAGAAATTCCATTTGAACTGCGATCTTTTTTAGCTTTTTACACTCACCATTCTACGTTGTTTAAAAATATTTCCTTTTACATTTTTAACACTTTTTCAAATTAAAAACAACTTGTAAATGATTTGTATCTATAAAGCTGTAAAAAAAGCAGCTTCATGCACACCACAGACGTTAATTATTTAACTTACAATTACTGACTATGTACAAAGCATTTTAATTTTGATGACAACTTTTTTTTTCTGTGCTGGATTTTAAAAAAAAGTTTGATAAAATTCATCCCTTCATAAAGTAACGGTTTAACCCATCTCTGGATAACAGTTTAATCTATTCCTTTATACAAAAAAAACAGTACAATCCACCCCTTGATAAAAAAATCTGTGCAATCCTTCCCTTGACAATGACATGGTTTTGGAGATAAATATTCTTCCTGTGTGCTTAGTTTGATTGTGCAACTATCTTACTGTATTTTATTTTTCTTTTGTCATTTAAATTTAAAAATACTTTTTAATTCACGAATATTCGGCTTACTTATTTTCCTTTTTTAAAATTTATTGATTACCAATTTTTTTTGTATTTGTATTTGACTGATAAAGGTTTTTCTACTCCTAGATTCCATTTTTTTTAAAAATAAAAATAAAAATAAAATGTAAATAAACTTAAATAAATAGGGTACCTATGAATCTAAATACGTTTGGGTCCCAGGCTGCTTAATAATCTGCCAAGAGTTGGTGACAGCACTGTTACATACAAGTATGACGTAAACAAATTTGAAATACCTAAGTAGGTAATTTAAATAAAGTTTTTTTTAACAACATAATATTCAGAGAAATATTGTGATATAAAAAATAGTTTATACATAAGTATTCGCAGCACAATCATTATCCATTTCCAAATGTCTCATTTAATCAGTAAAGGTAAGTTTTAAATGCTTTAAGTATAAAATAAATGCAATTTGACATCTCAACAGAGACGAGAAGTTTGGAAGGGAATATGGATATCTAGGCGTTTATAGAGCTTATGACCTGTCATTGGCTGGGTTAAGTGGCCACTTGATGTATTACAATATTCCCCATTTCACCTAGTATTTGATATCCATATCTGCTAATATACAGTAAAATGGCGCGACGCTTCACATGTGAACACTCTCTGTCATCCATTGAGAAAATTGCTAAGCATTTTAGCCGAAACCTTTATGATTGCAAGTGAGATTCTTACCGTAATACATCAAGTGGCCACTTAACCCAGCCAATGACAGGTCATAAGCCCTGTAAACGCCTAGATATCCATATTCCCTTCCAAACTTCTCGTCTCTGTTGAGATGTAAAACTGTAATTATTAGCCCGTAATGGGTGAAATCCAGTTTTTGTCTACAAGTATTTGGACATACTCAAAATGTTAAGTATAAAATAAATGATTACCAGCTTATCTCCAAGATGGTTGACTCTGCAGGGAAGATAGGCAGGGTGCCCCAGGAACACAGAAATTTCCGAAGAGCTTGAGACGTCAAATTCCGGGACTGCTGATGAAATTCCTTTCACTTCTTTAGCGGGAATACTCCATGAATATCCTGAAACAAATCAATGTAATAATATTATTATTAATTCCATCAAAAACATACAATAAGAACAATTATTCAAAGTACGGCATTTCACCATTACTTAAATTGGTAGCGTATTTCAAGATTCACTGCGCTCGGTGTATTAATGCAGTGTTCTATGCACCATTGGATGCGGATAAGGGAAAGTAGTAGTGGTAGTAACTAAAAACAGTTTTCGAAAAAATCCATTATCTCTTTTATGCCATTTTAAATAGTGGATTAAAATAATCTAATTGAAAGCAGTACTTTTGTAGTTTCGCCCTTGTATCTCCATTATGAAAATATAAGAATTTTAACAAATTTGAACATAAATTTCTTCTTGCCTTTTTAGCTTTTATTTTTCATTCATATACATTATAATTAAAAGAATGTTTTTTTTTTGGGTTGGCCTTAGTTATATCGTGTTATTTGTGTTTATTTAAAAACATGTCTCGATTAAAATTACGTATTACGTATTAATAAGTAAAAAGTTATCTAGTATTTTTTATCCGTTGTATCAAGACGCGTTTCATGTTTCAGAAAAAAAAATTCAGCTTTCAGCAGACCGCAGGTGCAAACACTTCCCACTTCCGCCGCAGCCGACGGACCGGAAGTCGCCCTTCGTCTGTAAATTGCCTGATATCCGGCGGCGGTGGCGCAGAGTGGCGGCAGTCGTAATAAAGCCTTCTTCGTAGCTGACAATGGCAGAAAATGATCGATTACAAGGTGAACGCATTCGGGAAGAAGAGACGTTTAATTGAAATCTGAATTAAAAACACAAAAATTATGCTTGGATTGGCAATGAAGCGCATGACTGATCATCTTACCTTCATGTAATAAAATGATCAATATATATTGAACTTGATGTACCCTATGCTGTGTATATGCTGTGCCCTATGCACCAATGTGCAATGCATTACTTTTTAAAAAATTTGAATGGAAACATTTGAGTTCTTATGATATACTCAAATGTTTCAATTATGGGGCTGCTTTCAAATAGGAAATAACTGTGCCAGAAAGCAGGAAACAAGTCTCGAATCTACTACAAGACCACGACCCGGCTCAGTATTGAAGATATTCTTCTTCTTCTTTTTTCATCACGTTCGCTCCTATGTGGAGCATTTGGACATCACTAGATCCCTCCAGGAGATCCAAAGGGACCATATTGTATTATAACATATTATATAACATATTTTTGAGCAACTATGCACAGGATGGGTACTTTGCAACAATAACTAGTATATAATTGTTCTAATATTGTTAGATAATTAAGAGATAGCTTTTAATTGGAAGTTATTGTTAGTAATCAATATTGTATATATTCTAAATTAGTGTATGTCTGTTGGCTGTCCATAAATAAATAAATAAAACCAATCATCTCGACGAAATGTTATTACCGACTATTATTTTTATTATTTTACTGGTATTTGATTCCTTAGAAAAATGGATATGGCATTACATAATCTCGTATTTAGTGCATTGATTAAAACGTGTACAAGCGTACTGTTTGTCTTTAAAAAAATACTTTTTTAAAAAAACGAAAATTTTCTCTCTGTAAACTAACGAAGAAAATATCTTAGTTACGTAGAAAACTACATTTTATTTTTTATCAAATACTAGTACCTAGCATGAATTGGTTAATTTAACATTGTGTTGTACAATGTGAAAGTTAGCGCGTTATTTAAGGTACAATTACGAAATCATCCCCCGATCAAAGATGGATAAAAATCCTTAAATTCAAAGTAATTCTTAAAATCGTGGCACCTAACTAGTAGGGTGTGTCACGCTCCATAGTGAAACAATTAATTATTTTTTATTTTGGAGCCAAAGACGATTTTTTTCAAATTAAAAAAATAAGTGCTTTCTTATTTTTAGAGTAAAACGCAACTTTTGAGACCTATACTGTTTCTGTATTCGAAAATTGAAAAAAACGACACACCTTACTAACTAGGGCCCAAGAAAGCAGACTTCTGAGTTTTGAAAATAGGTGCCTTAGAAGAATTTCAGGTGTGCGGTGGTTTGACTTTTTTAAGGAACACAGAGGTGAGGAAACGAATACAGCAACCCTTGGTATCAACTGTCATCCGGCGAAGGCGTTTCAGCTGGCTAGGCCATATACTACGTATGCCTCCCGAGAGCCTTAACCATGCTTGCCTATTTTACAAGGCATCAGGTTCTCGGCGTCCTGGTCGTCCACTGTTGACAATTCGTCAGAGCTGCGGGACGTGGACTTGACTTGGGAGGACGCACGGGAGCTGGCGGCCGATCGCTTGGTTTGGAGGCAGTTTGTGGATTCCATATGCTCCACATAGGGAGCGGATATGGTATGATGATGATGATTCTTAAAATTTTACTGAAAATACATTTGAAGAGTATGTTAATACTACAGTTCATTTATTTCGTATTCGGTTTTGTTAACGTGTGTATGATTAAATTAGCATAGTTTTAGTGCTTTGTTAGGTTCAGTATAACAAGTTAACTTACGAACTGGGAACTACCGTATACGGTAGGTACCTTGCAACTTGCCTTGTCATGATCATATAAATCTGAATTGTCCCATAGCAAGAACTAACATAATATTATTATACCTCTCCACTATTCCTAGTACCTACAGGGGGGAAATACAGGGTTATTCAAAATACTTAGAAATGTCCATTACCCTTGCAATATCTTCTTAATTTTTCTGTTTGTATAAAATTAAAGGAATATCTATTATACACCCGCTCCTTATGTCTTGTGATGATGATGATAAACATGTAGAATATGAATTCCACAAATGTTCCCATGAGGTGGGTGGAAGAACTGTCAGTAGTGGATGTCCAGGACGCCAGGAACCTGATGCCATGTAAAATTCATTAATTCGTGTCCTTATCTCTACCTAATGGTGCATATTGAGTTGTATATTTTGATAATTGTAATACATGAAACTGAGATTTAAGCTTCAGTGCCAGTTCAATGTATCATACATGAAGTATGAATGGTAAAAACAATGTTAAGTAGGCGAGCATTGACAAACCAAGTCATCGAATGAGTCGAGTATTTTATGCACCTTGGAGCATACATTACGGAAAACGGCAGCTTTCAGAAAGAACTTGGAAAGCGGTTTGAATTAGCTGGCTTTAGCGTCGCATTCAACAATTTACCAGTCTAATGATCAGACGTTTACTCATTCATGACTAAGAAGATATTACTTAAAATCAATAAGTACACTTTTGTACACTTATGCTACATATTTATGTAATTGTACATAAAGATTTTAAAAAAATAAATCATTTCAAACTTCGACTTGCATTTGGTAGCGAGACCAATTTTTTTTTTTTTTTTTAATTAACAACCTCCACTCGAATGCGAGTGATTTTGGAAGTCTATAAGCTGCAAGCAAGCGGTAGTTGTGCAACTGAGAGCCAATTAACGATATATTTCGAAACTTTTGGGTCAACTCTTTCATTTACGATGTAAATCAACGTATAACTTATAATTCGGAAAATACGGTGGCTCAAAACTAAGTTTAGTCCATTATTTTGAGTAACCCTGTTATGTCAGTACTTCTACATTTGCATATTACCCACGTCTGCGCAGTTGGACGATCTTAGACCGACTTTATGACATATTTCCCTACTAAAACTTATTCCTAAAAATAATCTAGCAAAGTCGTTCCAAGTAAAAATATCGCCCACGTTAGCCAAAGTTTAGGAAACAAGCATGACTTACATTTTAAAATAGGAGTATGGAAACAACAATTTGTACTTATCAAAATCTAAAGTAAAAATAGTTTGATGTCGAAATACATATAGCAAATGGAAAATGTAACGAAATAGAAAAATATGCAATACAACACCTAAATCTAGGAAAAAACAAGTGTAGGGAATCGTCCTAAGGCCATATTATTCACTTTTAAATCTTGAAGAGGCATAATGCAATTTCACCACTACAACAATTGCCAAGAAATTGTAATAACAAATGCAGTATGTACATAGTTTAAAAAAATTAATTTTGATATTTACAGTCGTTAAAAACATCAAATAAATCACCAGTTAATGCAATCCTGAAAAAAAATATTAATTTAGCCGTAAGAAAAAATATGATAAATTAATTTATGCTTTGTTTCGGACCTTTTATACATATTTAAACGTTTGCATAATTTTAAAAAGCTTTCAATAAAGTCTGTTTCTAGCACGACATGGTTTGACCAAATAACTTTATTTGTAGATTTTTACATCCAAGGTCATAAAATACCTATAGTTTACTGTGTTGATACTACAAATACAGTGTCTTACCCATTTACAATATTTATTTCTGATATTTATATAATAACATAACATCATTTTATTGAATGCTACAAATATATTGTCATCAGAATGCGTTTGTAAGCTGTCAATATATACTGTACAATTGAAGTTTTCCATTCATTTTTTTAACTGAATATAAAAATTGTAGCACTCACTTTGAAGTTTTCCATTATTAAAATCAAACTTTTTTTTGTTTAAACTACTTTTTTTTTTTTTTTTTTTATTTTTTACACTCCAACCTGTTTCGGAGACACTACTCCTTCATCAGGGATTTGTATAATAATAATTTAAAATTAAGTAACAATATAATATAAATTATTTCCGCACCAGTGCGATATTTATATATGAAAAAACACTTAGCTTTTACGTAAAACACCACAGTGAATAAATTTTCTAATCAAAATTCTTTACTTTTTGGTAAAATTTTATTTAAAGCTAAATATAATAGTTGGGCGTGTTTAATGGTTCTGTTTGGTTGACAAAATGAAAGTCAATTTATGGAGTCGATTCCTTATAAATCACCGTGACAATGATTTATTCCCGCGCCAACCGAATCCAATATATTATTTTTCACACTCTTTTTGGTCTAGGCGGATTGAAAAACTCCACTCGAAGCTTGTAACGGAAATATTGATGAAGTCATTTGAAACATATCCACTGTACTATAGCTCTACAATGTTATTTCAAGAACGGTCTCGAATTGAACTAACTACGCCATTTACAGTAGGTATACTTGATCAAAATAAAATATTTAGTTAAATTAATGAACCTTTGTTTATATATCATGATGAATTTGCACCTTAAATATTATATTATTTTTTTTATTGAAGAATGATTGTACACAATAAAAAACTGCAAAGATCGCAGTTTCTGATAAAAAAATTATTTCAGGATTTTAAAAATGTTTGGTTGCTAAGTTAATAAGAGTCGATGTAAATATAAATTAGTAGTTAAATAATTGCTATTTCTCAAAGAGTTTGTAAAAGGGTTATAGAACTTTATAAAACTTATGACTTGCCATCTGCTGGATTTAGTAGTTGTTGATTGAGAGTATTTAGACATAAACATATACGAGTATATTAAAACTGCAATTGATTATGTATGAATCGTTTACATAATTTCTTCAATAAAAAAAACCAATTTATTGAGCCAATACTCTCGTCCCTTCTTATTTAAATCCGCAAAAGTTTGCCATATAAATTCTTATATTTGTTAAAAAAAAAAACATATGATAGCGAGAGTGTGGGCGATGGCAACGAAGAAGAAAATTAATTTTCTCTAAAAAGAAAATTAATGTTCTCGAAATAAAAAATAATGATTAGCAGGAATTTTCATATAAACAAATCATATTATTGGTTTTTACAATAAATAATTCTTATTGAATTTTTTATTTACGACAGATTTTTATTTATGACTGATTCACCCTCTATAATTCTACGGATGAGTTTGTTCCACAATATTCCTCGATGAAACTTTGTAAAACTTGACACTGCGTTACAGTACCCGTTTATGGCTGCCATTTCATATTAATAAGTGTTCTGGAACTTTCGAGTGATGTGATATTTATTTGATACTCTGCGATGAATAAACAAAATCGTATGCGGAAAATACAAAAAGTGAAAAGCAAAATCTTATTTTGCCATTTAAAAGATTTATATTTACACACAATGAAAGAATGAATGAAAAAATTAGAATGATTTTTTTTACAAGATCCAACATTTTTTTCTTTTCATTTTTATTTACTGTAATATATATCACTACATAATATCTAAATTAGTCAGCAGTTTCGACTTGTTATCTAAAAAATTGGAACCAATTTATTTACAAAATAAAGTAAAGTGATAATGTTAATAATTTCACAATATTTAAATTATACACACATTTAATATTAATAACTAACTTATCTCTCCTTTTTTGGTGTAAACTCCAATATTTCAATTTTAGAATTGCTTTTAAATGGTCGGAATTAACTGTGCCAGAAAGCATGAAAAAAGTTGTGCTGGAGTGGGATTCGAACCTAGAGAGTTCTTTGATCTGTTTTATAATTTTTAATATTTATTGGAGAGACACAGCGAAAAAAACAAAAAGCGAAAAAAAAAAAATGTATGTAGATAGATAGGTATAAGTAAAAAGTGTGTTATTTTTATACTATGTATTTAATAAATAAAAAATAAAAATAATAATCATAATGTAAAATAATTTATCGGGACGCCGAATGATTCATCATTCAACCAAAAAAAAGTTCAGTATTCGCAATCGCCGCGCACAGCATTTATTTTTAGTAAACCATATTTTGAATAAATTATTGTGAATTATGCCCGTTTTTATCCCTGTACGTTAATGAATATTGTTCATATTTTTATGTGTTCATGTTGAATATTTAAATAACTGTAATGTGTTCTTATCTTATTTCTTAGTATTTGAACATGTCATGGAACAACAAAGAATATTCTCTGTGACTTATTTCATTTGACCACACGCATTGAATATCTCTTTATTCTATTTTACCAACAAATTTGATCATTATCGTCCGTCACATTCCTTTGAAGAGTGATTTTGGCGCCATGATGATTCAAATTTAGAATGTCTTTTTATGTACGTATGTTTTTGAAACGAACTTTCGTCGTAATTGCTAAAAATGTCTTCTTTTTTCGCGCACTTGATGCAATATATATATTTTTAATCGCGGAACCAACGTGATTTCATTTTACTTTCTAATACAAAATTCATAAAGAGAGTAACAAAATTTATCTTTTGATTTTTAAATTGACGTATTCGTAAACGTACATCTGAAATCTTAAAAATCTCCTGCATCTTTTATATATATTTATTTAATAATACTACTACTTTACCTAAATCGCTCACAATGGTGCATAGGGCACTGCATCGGTACACCAAGTGCAGTGTTTCTTGATCATTCTATTACATGAAGGTAAAATTATCAGCCTTAAGCTTCAGTACCAGTCCAAAGTACCACATATGAAATATTAATATGTGGAGGAAATGCGGATGGGTTTTAGGCCCGAGGATCGAGGATTTGCGTCAGATAGTGAAATGTCCTACCTTTGTGGCTGGAGCTCTTTTTGGTCGCACACGACACTTCACTTTCACTGAACAGGCAGGCGGTAAAAAGTACTTCTTCAAGACACGGCGAGGGTATTTCGATATTAATCGAGACGAGAGCGAGGTTCTTCGATGCGGTGCGGTAGGTCTAATTACGACTACTGACGCGGGAAGCGGGACGGGGATTGAGGTAGTGAAGAGGTGAGGTGCGGGGGGAATAAATATAATATAATAAAATAATAATATGCGTGTATGTAAAACTAAAACTAGCGCGGCGTTACCAATATGAAAATCACACGTAAATAAATATTTCACGTTGACCCCCTACGGGAATTGAACCCATGACCTCATGCACGGTTGCCAAATGCGCTACCACTATGCTACGAGACGGGAAACTTAAATTCCCTTCTATCCACACTAAAAGTGTACTTACTATTATGCATTGAATATCGAAGTAGAATTGTATTGAATTGATGCATTTTTCTGATTTTCCATTATTCCAAAACACAATTTCGTAGATATTTTACACCCATAAACATACCTACTTTGAACTTTACCCTACACAATAAATTCCCTTTCCGACCCCTGTTACCTTTTTACTAATATCCGAGATACGTTACGTCGCGTCGTGGTGACCCCTCCTGATCCCCGTTTAGAAAGTGCCGTGGAAAGTACTCCGCATAATTTAGCTGGCGCCAGAGGCCGAAATAACACCGGTGGTCCCGTAATAAACACACATCTTGCCATCACATGTCACCCTGGTAGCGAAATGACGAAAAACAGGCCTGGGATGAACAAGCCCGAAATTAATTTGAAAGTATTGCGTATTTCGGATTGAATTGATCAATGGTCGAACGTTCGCAATACTTTTTTTTTCATCTGTACCGTTTTTTATTTTTTCTGTTTTTTTATACCACCTCAACAGGCCAGGGACCCTATGCTAGACTGAAACTCGCATGCGACACATCGGAGTGGCGAGTGATTTGGTTCCGTAGATCACTCGCAATTTCGCCAGTGTTGCATGCGACTTTTAGTCTATCATAGGTGAGGCCAAATTACAGAGGGTCATCACAAAGAACCGAACAGAAGACCCTATTACTTACATAATTACAACTAACAAACTAACTAACTAACCATCACGCCATTTCCCCGTAGGGATAGGCAGAGAGGATAGAACGCCATACCACTCTGTCCTGACAGACTTCCTTTGCTTCCTCTACATTTTCATGCACATACGCCGATTATTCCGACTTTTCACATGACCACTTTCAAGTACTTGACGTACTTGTCGTACATGTCTTTCTCGGCCTTCCGCGGCTTCTACATCCAGGCAAAACTAAACTTCTTTTAGCCGTTCTTTCATCACTCATTCGCTCCACATGACCAAACCATCGTAAAAGCGTCCTTTCCTAATTTTGTCAATAATGCTTATCTCAGCCTTGCACTCTGCTCTTATTTCGACATTTGTACACCTATCATACATAGTCTTACCACACATTCGCCTGAGAGATCGCATTTCAACAGCATCAAGGTTTAAGAACTTTTATTTAATTATGTGTTCTCACTGTGAATCTAAAAAGATAAATATAAAAAAATTACAGCGACGTGTGCGTAGCTAATTAAATTATACTGATTATGAACTAGGTATGTTTATAGTTAATAGTTATACTCGCTAACTTTTGAAAACAGTCAAATCAAGGATTTACGTTCTCAAATGAAATTTTATGGTTTTGTTATCGTATGCTCAAACAATGTTGCATTATTTCAACATGTTTATATGTATAGTACGTCAGTACAATGTAGGTTTACAAGCAATTTAAGAGTGGTAAAACTATAATAATAATAATAATAATAATAGTGTTTATTCCAGCATAACTAAGCAGTTAGTGCAATACTTAGTTAGCCATAGCATAGGTAGAATACAATACATATATATATTTATATTTCATAACTTAACTCATCATTAATTACAATAAAAAAGAATAAAACTAAAAATAAGAGTTGTAATTTTAAGAAAAAAAAAAAAATGTCAGTTCCCTGTGTTTGGACACACAACATTACACTCCAATGCTGCCACATGTCCAATTCCCATCTGTGTTGAACAAGCTGTTTGATGATGAGGTTGGAGCTTTTCATCAGCCTCTCCCGAAAGCCTGCAACTCGGCGTCTCAGTAGTCCATCCCAGTGTGGTATACGTGCTGTAGCAAACATACCACTCGCGCTACAGTGACGGGGTAATTTCATCAGGGCTTATACCCATTGTTGTAGCATACCTTCATGTGCCTCGCGTTACCCAGTGTATAAATTATACCATAGCTCACTGCCATATTGCTGCGTACACAGTACTTGGAATAATCGCTGTTTTACCTGCTCAGAGCAGTGAGCAAAGCGGCGCGCTAACATATTTGATCGTGTGCAATGAGCACGATACTGGGCGCTTTATATCCTCGTCATCGTCAATCGATGGCGCCATCACACACCATGTCATCGGCGTATGAGACGGCATTCACCATCCCTCCTCCTAATGTCGAAATTAGACCAGAATGCAAGGATGAGACAAAATTAAAGCCGGAATTATACTAGAGCCACGCCGCGTGTCGCAACGCGTGGGTTTGGAATCGATTTCATACATTTAGTATGAAAATGATTATATTAGACATGTCTCGCGTGTCGCCGACCGATCGACTGATCGGCGTGGGATCGGTGGTGGGGGAAGCGTGGCGACACGCGGCGTGGCTCTAATGTAATTCCGGCTTAAGAAAGGTCTTTTAAACTGGTTTAGTCATGTGAAGCGAATGGATGATAAAAGAACGGCTAAAAGGATCTGTGATGCGAGTGCTCCAGGATGTAAAAGTCGAGGAAGGCCGCGAAAGAATTGACATGATCAAGTACAACAAATACTTGAACGCTGTCATGTGAAAAGTCAGAATAATCGACGTGCGTGCATGAGAAGATGTGCGAAAGTAGAGGAAGCAAGGAAAGTGTGCTAGATCAGAGTGGTGTGGTGTTCTATCCTCTCTGCTAGTAAGTTAGTTGGCAAAACCAAATCTTAATTTACAAATTTTGATTAATATTAAAACATTTTTGTTACGCTGTTATCGATAGAAAATTGAGGTTTTGCTTTTAAAAACGGTTCATTAAAAGTAGGACAATTTAAATGAAAATATTATACGGTTCTCATTTATGTTTATAATATTAAAGTGCAAATTTGCTGAGGAAAATTTATATTTGAAAGGGGTTTCCTTTACGTTTTCCAAGAATATTAATTAACTTGTAAGTTTTCTCGCCAACATTTTTCTATTGAATGAGTAAACTGATCTCATAACATACCTTTGTGCTATAACGACTTGTTAAAAGTTATGTATAAAAAAAATAAAATCATGTTATCTTAAAATTTAAACGCAGAGAACAAAAATTATATAGCCCAGCGCAGCGTAGGTAATCCAGTAATTTGTCTACAAGTATTTTTACACATTCAAATCATACTGTGAAAAGTAATCTCATTAAAAACAATTTTCGCAATTACAGAAGACCCTATTACTTACATAATTACAGATTTAAAAAAAAACTACGACTACAATGCATGATGCCACAGGTTCGATTCCCGTTAGTATAATAATGAAGCATTGATAAAAATATATTTCAGTACACATAGTGTTAACTTCATAGGTCTATGTTAGTATACCATTAAATAATACTTTGAAATATCATAAAAACCAAAACTGGTCATTTTGCCTTCAAAACTTTTTTCAATAAGGGAACTGAGACTTTGAAAATCACAGTAAGTTTGAATTACAAATTAATTAATTAAATAAATTCAACCCTTAAGTCAGTAAAAAATTGTTTACCCTTGCATATTTAAGGGCGCCATAGTTTCCCGCCTAGCATTTCTATGAGCGGAAGGAAATTGAAGTATGCCAGAGTATTTTTTTGTTTTAAAAAGGAGACTGCATTAAATTTGTATATTTTTTAAAGTTATCTTCATTAGACTTGCAGAAATATGAACTTAAAAAAAGAATAGTTTATTTTAAATTCTGCGCCAAGAAAAATAGTTGATGAAGAAATTTTTATTTACTTACGGTGCATAGTTAACCCGGAGAAAAATAATTAATTGTGTAATGTTGTTAATGTATTTTATTTATTCATTTACAGTCCTGTGGAACAAGTGCTTGCTCCGAAAATGGTAGACGCAGCGAAGATGAAAAAAGAAATAAAAAAATTTTTTTGAAATTCACGATAAAAAGTCAAAGTTAAAAATAATTATTTGAAGTTGAATTATTCGCCATCGCCGACTGAGAATCATCTTAGAATGATCTTAGAATATTTTGGATTTACCTGCAATCCGTTCAAATTCAAAATATTCAATCTAACAGAATTGAAAACAAAGTTTTGTATGTTACTTACGTACATAATTTTTATCCATGTGCAAATCTTATGCAAAACATTAACACACAAGCGGTTTTTTTCCCCTTTAAGCTAGATACAATAGGTAAATTTTAAACAAATTAATAGTAAACGTGTATGTGAATATGTATTTCATTATTTCCATTGTGTATATAAGTACTGCATGATAAAAGAGACAGAATTATTAAATTGTCCGTTTGTAGAAAGAATTAAAAGAACCGGATTTATTTACAGGAAAATAACCAACACGACGTAGTACAACTTCCAAATGACTCGACTTACTTTTGACAGTCAACCTTTGAATACTTGGCATGGCATGTCAGGACAATACCTCACTCGTTCGCAAATTCCACAAGGAAAATAAAGAAAGGTTCTCATGGAGACGAAGGAAACAAATAAAAACCGCAAACGTAAATAATACGTACTCGGAACAGCCAAACACAATGCATTGTTCGTTTGTTTACGTTTTTATTGGGCTTCATTTGTTTATGAATTTTTTGCAATCAGTTGTAATTTGACCGTAAAACACTTCAGACTGGGGTGAATACGTAACGTAATATTTTTCCACCCCTTTTTACATAAACACGGCTTTATTAGCTTTTTTTTAAGTACATATTTTAAATTGAGGTCAAAAATATTAAGGAACTGACATACCACCACGCCATTTTCCCGAAGGGGTAAGCATAGAAGATAAAACTCCACACCTCTCTAGTTTGGCCACTTCGCTTTCTCCACTTTCACAAATTTTGTCTTGCTTGTACGCCGATTATTCTTACTATTTAATAAGATCATTTTGATGTGTTTGTTGTTCTTGATCATGACACATCTTTTTAGGCCTTCTTCGACTCTTGCACCCAGACACACTAGCATTATAAAAATTTGTTAATTGATAATTAAATAATGTAAGCCGAAACTTAAAATCCAAAGAGGGAAAAACATACAAAAATGAGGGTTGTCCGTTTTTTTTTCGTAAAATTCTTTTTTTTTTTTTTTTTTAAATCTATCTAACTATTTTTTCGAAGGTTTGAAGCTGTCAATCAATCTAGTATATAATTTTTGAAACACCGAAATCTCCAACTCTGGCCAAATCGGTAAAAGCTCTTTGAATATACCGATTACTTTTACATACATACGCGTCACAATTGCGATATAGAATATGCTTGTAATCTGGGCCCAGGTGCAGTCAAATATAATTATACAATTTGTGCAATAATAATTGTTTGACTTAAAACATTTTGCGAATTCAAAATCTACCATAATGTGTCTAAAAGTTCGGACACAATGTGAGAAAGTTATATTTTTCGGAAAGAATCTTTGGGAACATTTGCCAGGAGAATATAAACGAAAAGTAGGTTGAGTAACATACGAGCTAAATTCATATACATGACATTGTATATACCTCGCTAAGTTCTCATGTACTCCTGTTGCTCAATCACAGATTACTATCGACGCGGTAATAAGCGACGTGATAACGATTTCTTACCATGGATGTTTAACGTTTTCGCGATAACAATGGAACACGCGTTAAAAGTTATCGATCGGGATTATTAAACGCATCAAGTCGCGAGCCATTTCCCGAGATATATCTTCTTCGCACATATCTTCTTTCAATCTTTCTCGAGTGCCGTATTGCATTTAGCGGGAGTTCGGCAAGCCAAATATTGAGAAAAGCAGTCGACATAATAAACAATCCGACACGCGCGTGACGTTTGACGTTTGGCCGCGATATTTAGGTATTATCATCTATGGTGCTCGGCAACGCTCGGCAATGCTCGGAACGGCGAACGTTGTATGAACGTATGTTCATTGTGATCGGTCAAATGGTTAGCATTAGCACGTGGTTAGCACGTTTTTAACTACGTCGATAGTTATCTGTGATCGAGCTCCTGGTGGTGTAATACGCATGATAAACGCCGCGCTTTGATCACAAAGGACCAGTGTGTTTACGACTGAAAATAAAAATGATATCCCGCGACAAGACTTCCTTATCACTTTGTGAATCAAAAATGGCCGGAAAAATCAAAATTAATGTTCTTCAAAGGCGAATACCGTACGTGGAAGTTAAGACGTATGTATTTACCTTTCTTAAGAACTTTTCTGTTTCTTTTTCCGCATACCAAAGCAACTCTGTTATTCAAAATCGTTTTCCTGAAGAAATGAAAAGTAACTTAAAGGAAACTTAGACTATTTACACGCCAATCGATTTCCAAATATTGTGGTTTTTCGCTGATAAGCTCATCGGCATAAATTTAATTAACATCAGAAAATACCTACTTACTAGATGAACTAGTTTTTTTAAAACTTATGTTGTAAAAATTAGGAAAAAGACTTTTTAAATTTACAGGACATAATTTACTGCTGACAACAGATAAGCAGTTTACGTCAGGACATAAGGACTTAGACCTGCACATTGGTGGTCGATCTCCTTAGAGATAGTTTGCGAAATATTTTTTTCTAAACGACATGGAACGATATTTATCACGATGATAACGAATATTGCTTATTCAATGTAAAAAATTGTAAAAATATGATGATAAAGTTAGTGTTTTAATAGTTTGTCCGCCTCGTGGCATGGTGGTAACGCGTTTGGCTACCATGCATGAGTTCGCGGGTTCGATTCCCGATGGGGGTCAATACTAAATATTTATTTGAATGTGATTTTCACATAAAATACAACTTATATGTGTGATACCTTGGACTGGTGCTGCAGCGTGAGACTGATCATCTTGCCTTCATGTAACAAATGATCAAGATTCACTGCAATTAGTTTACCAACGTAGTGTCCTATGCACCATTGGGTGCGGATAAGGGAGAGTAGTAGTAGTTAAATAGTACATGGGACTCGCAATTGCAATAATTACAATTTAGTGGTACCTTAATACTTCAAACGTCTATCTAAATATGCTGTGTTTGTAAATAATATTTACTATAGATAATAAATAATAATAATGTATGTTTGTGCATCACAGGAGTACATAATAAATTACAGGAGACAAAGGATTTCGGCAAAATGACACAATTATTATTTATGGTGGGAAGAATTAAGTTCCATTTTGTAGAGATACAGAATATCGTTTCGAGTTTATTACATAAATTAGATATTTGTTTCCGTTTGAATTATTAATATCCACTGTTTGACAAATTCGTAAATAAGTTCCGAATAATGAAAATCGCTGTCGTTTATAAATAAAACTTTATTCGTTGGCAGAAAATTAAATTAGTTAGGTATTTTGGGGGTTGAGTGGGTAAAACGAATAGGATATTTATTTATTATAAGATGCTGCTTGTTAATTTCAAGTTAATACCTACTACTACTACTACTTCTACTCTCCCTTATACGCACTCAATGGTGCATAGGGCACTGATTTATATACAGATGCAGCTAATCATGATCATAAGTGAATACCAACTTGAATATAACAAGCAGCAATATCTAAAAATATAAAGAAAATCTAAAAGAATATGCTCGTCTTTTTACTATAATTTTAATATTTCGCTATCATAAAACTGCATTTCATAAATATTTTTGCAGAAAAAATACAAATACACTGCAAGTAGTATGAAGAAATAGTAGTAAGTACATAGTTTTGATTAAATAAGGTTTAATTAAATAAGATTTAAAGCACACAATAATTAATAATTGACTTATTTAAAATTATTTACAGTATCTACTTTTGCATAATATAACTGTACTGTTGAAAATGTCAAAAAATCAAAACCATTGAGTATTGCTTTGTTTTAAAATTATATTTGTTATTATATAGGTTTTTTTTTGCTATCTAAACTCCTGATTTTACCGTTTCCATTTGTTGATTTTTTGGTCTATGACTGAAATTTTCAGCATTCGTTTCTCCAATGATCCTTGTTTTATCTCCACCCAGTTAGAAAAAATTGGACCTAACCATACTATGCCCTAAGCTTTTCAATTACGTACCCTTTTCTCTGAATATAATGTTTGGATGATTCCATTATTTCATTCTGTAAATATTTTGCAAGAAGCTGTTTACCTTTCATTTCCATTATTTATTCATACTTGTTGACTTGTTATTAATAATGAATGCCTAAATAACAACTCATGAATATTGTCATGACCTTACTCTACTATATTCTACACAATACAATGGATGTTTACTCGATTATACAGCGTATGGAATTTCAGCAGCGGAAAAAGCTTAGCTCCGTGTGGATTAGAAAAAAATAATGACATATTCAAAAAGTAAAGAACCAATACTTACATACTTACATAAGATAATAAAATTTTGATGTTTAAAAAAATCAAAACTCCAATATCAAGAAAAACATACTGTACGAATAACTAGGTACTTCTACTACTAATACTTTCCCCTATCTGCACCTTTTGGTGCATAGGGCACTACATTGTTACGCCAAGTGTGGTAAATCTTTACCATTTGTTACATAAAGTAAATATGATCAGTCTTATGCTTCATCGCCAGTTCAAGGTATCACACGTGAAATATTTATGTAAATCCAAGATTTTCAAGAAATATTACATGACTTCATGCAGCTATCCTGCAAGAGGCATAAAATAAAATAATGGAAATCACTTTAAAGAATACAGTATCTCAATATTTGATAGTAACGAATTGTCAATTATTCAACTGCAAAAAAGACAGCTCAGATTAGTTTTTTTAGACACTGTTTTAAGTAATAATTGCGGAAAAAACAGGTTTTAAAGTAAAGAGTATTTTATTTAAACTATTTTCGCCTATGTCTGGTTTTAGTTGAGTGTACCAATCTATACCAAACCAAAAATTTATAACGCCTGCTCATCACACCAGTTCTCCTCTATGGCTGCGAATCATGGCACCTAACCAGGGCCCAAAATAGCAGAATTCTGAGTTTTGAGAATAGGTGTCTTAGAAGAATATTAGGTGTGCGGAGGTTTGACTTTGTAAGGAACACAGAAGTGAGGCAACGGACCCAGCAGGCAGTGAGGCAACCCCTTGGTATCTACTGTCATCCGGCGAAAGCGTTTCGGCTGGCTAGGCCATATACTACGTATGCCTCTCGAGAGCCGCCACCATGCTTGCCTATTTTACAAGGCATCAGATTCTTGGCGTCCTGGACGTCCACTGTTGACAATTCGCCGGCAGTTTGCGTTAGAGCTGCGGGACGCGGGCTTGACTTGGGAGGATGCACGGGAGCATGCGGCCGATCGCTTGGCCTGGAGGCAGTTTATGGAATCCATATGCTCCACATAAGGAGCGGATATGGTATTATGATGATGATGTACCAAACTACCTATATACACTTGTAAAATGACGGTAGTAACTGTTAAGGGTTGTACCTACGCCCGCCGTAAACCATAGGCGGTACAACCCTTAACGTATATCACTTTTATTGCAAACATATAACTACGGTTTTTAATGAAAAAATATTATTTTCGAACTTGCTGCTATAGTTATATAAGTACCACCAGATAAAGGATTCGTATTTTCCCGAGTAAAGTTTTAATCGATTTTAATACAATATAGCTTACCCTTGTTTTTCTTGTACGTTTTAATTCGCGAGTAAAATTTAATTAAACTTTTTTATCTTTCAATTTACACAATCAATTTCTAATCGAAGGTCTCCTTTAAAATGTTTCTTAGTAAAGTATTTCACACCATTTGTTACCTCTTAAATCTTCTGACGGCCTGTCAATTATTTTCGCAGACATCAAGCGGTTCTAGCGCTGGATTTTTTCTTTACTCTTTCCCACCCCTTCTTTCACATTATCTGGAGTAGAGAGAAGAGAGGAGAGATATAAAACGTAAAAATAAATTGACTGTCATCTATTTGGAAAGGTGTTATTTTTTAGATTGGCAATTTTTAGACTTGTAATATTTCGATTGATTGAGATTATTTTTTCATTGAATATTTTAGCAAGTTCAACCCTTGCTTCGCGTTACTGTTTTTATTTTCCTTCAAACCCTTTTTTTTCATATTTTTTTTAACAAAATTAATTTATTTTTTCCCACATAAAACGCTTGTTGACACTGTGAAAAAGGTCAAATCAATAAATTGTTACAAAAACAAATCGTTCTCTCATTTGGGCCATTGACACATTTAACGTTTCGTTACAATATAGAGCATTCCGGAAAGCGAAATACCAGGAGAATAAAAATTATTAAGAGGCATAAAAGGCGCGATGTTTATCATACGTACGTAGGTATATCTCACTGACAAATGGCCTAGAAAATTTATACTCGTATTCGTGTACAAATGAAATATGGCGTCGCACATTAAGCCCTCTCTGTAAGAATGCACGAAATTCCAAATTAATGGGTTTTCAAAATACTTCAGGCAAAAATGTTCCCGTATAGACTTCATCAAAAGGAATCAATGGGCTTAAAATAACAACTGTATTTATTTGTTCATGTTAAAATCTGAATTTTATACACGCAGCCGATATCTCCGTCGTATTTGCCAGTATCTGTTTTGATTGAGAAATATAACTTCATATTTGATAAATAAATACGATACCGAATCCGGGTTTTCTAAATACGGTTTCTGATCATTTATTTCATGGCCGAATCCTTGGTTGTGGATTTCAGTAGATCCTAATATAATACCCACTTAATTATGGAAAGCAGGTTTATGCGGTTCCTCAATCCAGTACCAATACAATAATTTTTAGCGTATTTTTTGTTTTGTTTTCCTTAAAACAGCAATACTTAAGTATTTTGTAAATAATTGCGTTAATTATTTTACATTATTGCATTGTGAAAAATCCCTAATGAACATTTCTCGATCCCAATATAATAAACTACCCCATGAAGTAAAAACAAATCAATCAATACGAAGAAGAGCCTTTAAAGATTTATATGTAAATACTAATGTTTGGAACATATTTTAAAGATTGAATGCGTTAATTTTGTATCGTCTTGCTTATTCGCGTTTGATTGTGCAATATGTAATTAAAAAAATATACAATACTCGTCCTAAAATGAGTTTTTATAACTCCTGGGAATATAATACATGTATGTTTTAAATTAATAAAAAAAACAAACTAAAAAGAGTAGAAAAACTGCGTAATTATCTCTTACTGTCATTACATTAATAGTAAATAAATAAAAGTAAGCCAGTATTTAATACAAAATATAAATGTAAGTCGTTATGGCTTAGTAAGAAACATGCAGACGATGTATACATACACATGAGTAATATATTAAATATTCTAGCTTTTTTGCGTATGTTAATTTTAATTGTTTTAACCTACATAATAGGTTTTTATTATCTCTTCTTCTTCTCTAAGTTTGACGTTTGTTGATGATGATATTATCCTTTGGTTTGCTGGCTTGAGTAATAATAACAAAGTAGTGCGAGCGATATAAAACAGAGCCAAGTCATCAACATATAACCATTTTCCCACGTTAATGGGACCATTAAAAAAAGATAAAACCATTATTGTTTTGAATAAAATACATAAAAAATACGAACAATAAGATTTTATAAAAACACTTTAACATTTATTTATACTTTAATAAAATACATACGAATTTTTTACCGCTAGGCCGAGAAAGACATGGCATGATCAAGTAAAACAAGTGCTTGAAAGTGGGCATGTAAGAAGTCGGAATAATCGACGTGCGTACATGAAAAGATGTATGAATGTGGAGGAAGCAAGAGAAGTGCGCCAGGACGGAGTGGTGTGGCGTTCTATCCTCTCTGCCTACCCCTTCGGGGAAATGGCGTGATGGTTAGTTAGTTTGTTAGTTATTTACCGTTGCGGGATTCTGCTATCTTGGTACATCGTCGATGACAATATTTCGGTTGTATTCGGTAGATATTAGGGATGCTGGATTTATAAGCAATGATGTGATTGTTGGATGCCATAAAAAAACCCCATAGAAGCAAATATTATTAGTTAATTTAAAATTAACTAAAATGTATCCACATAAAATTATTAATTTTGAAAAAAAATTCTGAGCTTAAATTTAAGATTGTTCTGAAAAAAATTCGCTTAATATGTTTATTTATAATTTGACATCTCAACAGAGACGAGAAATTTGGAAGGGAATACGGATATCTAGGCGTTTACAGGGCTTATGACCTGTCATTGTTGGACACACTCAAAATGTTGTTTATGTTTATTTATACTTAAAGCTTTACAGTTTTTTAAAAAATCATAATACTAAGTAGAAAAAATCCTTTGTTTTAAAAAAATTTAATTGAAAACATTGAATTTATAGTTCATTCAAGCGTAGTCTTGAAAACGAGTGAACACAGTACATTAACGTTCTGCGTTCACTTTGAATTTAGAATGAAAACAATTTTGTAAACTCTGAGTTCCGAGTTAAAAACATCTAGAAATATTGTGAAATAGCAAACATTCGAATGGAAACACATTTAGTGGCAGATCTATTAATAAAGCGCTTGACCAGTAAGAAGAAATAATATTTAGCGTAGAAACTGTGCGGAGTGAATGTAGTATAGGGATTCTATGCCTGAAAAAGTAGAAATAGACTTGGAACAAAAAAATCTGTGAATGCAGAAAAATTTACTAAAAAATCACTAAGCCACCAGTGCTATCCGTTTGTCAATCAGATAATTAACAAGCGAGATACGAGCATTTAAAATTTGGATTTTGGTATGGCTCTATTTTTTAAGAAATTTTATTGGTGACGTCATCGATTATTCCATCAATCTATTGTCCCAGGTAAATGGAACAGAGGCTTGAAAATTTAAAAATAACAGCAACAATATTACTTCATTATACACAAACAACATTTTTGGAACTTCCAGTATTACGGTAACTAACAGTAATCAGTAATATTTATGTAAAATCGTTGATAATTTTACCTTTACATTCAAAAAATTGTAATTTACCGATTATTTTCTTCACGTCGTGCGTATCAACGTTGGTGATCACAGAGCAGAAGTCATCACTTTTGCTGAATATTTCTATCTAATTTTATTTTATTTTATTTATTTACGGAAAAAAAACATTCTATTGAGGTGACAAACTTTGACATGTTATGATCATAAGACCCTGGTGTTGTTACTTCACACTTCACTCTAGCAGAGAGCTGCGTCCTCGCTGTGAATAAACTATAGTTATATTGAGCTACTTAGCCGTGTTTTTAGCACGTGGAAAAAATATCAAATTATATTAACTCACCGACGCGCTTAGTAACTGAAATAAAATGTAAGTTCATTTCATGAAATAAAACGTGTTTCAGAGCTTAAACAAGGACACGGGGAGTTGCTGCCATATTTTGGCTGAAACTAGCGCTTTTAATCTCGCATTTTTATTAAATATTTTTTTGCGTTTATTGAACGAAAGTCCTTTAAGTTATTTATTAATTGATTATGCTGAATACCTACACTACTGCATTCTATTATTTGCACATAATGGTGCAAACTCGTGGGTTCCTGAGAAATACCTAAATTTGCTATTTTAGGTTAAATAAAAAATGATCTTATGGTGATTATTAATACTTACATCCAACCTAATAATTAATTATGGTACACATAAAATTCCTAGTTTTAGGTATAAGTATATAAAAAGAGACTTAAAAAAATCGCAATTTGGGAGATTTGAAATATTTAATATTCAATACTTATTCTTTATTAATTTTTTTCCGGGGATTTTCTTACATTTAAATCGTTTTGAAAGAAGCTATTATGTACAAAATCAACAATTCTTCATTTTTGGATCACCCTTAAAATGAATTTTTTTGCTTTGTTAGCTAATCATTATCTAGAAATTGGGAATATTTGTCAATAACGTCTTCCAAGTATTTATCTTTTATATCCCCTGAAGTGCAATTAATGTAATTTACTCAATACAAACATATTTAATTTAACTGATCCATCATGGTTTTGAATACGAATGTGAGTAAGGATGCTGAGCAATCATAAAGACATTAAACTGAATATTGACGAAATCGTATTTGTCATTTTTACGTACTTTCTTACCATTATCATCATACACATCAACATCAAGCGAAATCGGTCTCCGACTTGCGACTGCGTAATCCAGACATTTTCAGAGTTGAGCGCTTTTCCTCCAATACAGGGTATCACAATCCTCTCTCTTGTATGTGCAGAGAGTACAACGTAACAACAGGGACAGCACTGAAGGTATGGACATCTTCGGAAGCTCCGTAGATGGGTTCAAGAGAAGGTTGTCCTTGAGATATTTGTGATCACTTTCGCTTTTATATGTGTGTTATATTTACTTTAGCATTGTGTGTATGTCACATTTTCATAAACATTATGTTTTGGTCATTCGATTGAGCACGATGTGAACAATTTTAAATGGCAATTGGTCTACCTATGTATATTTTTATCTTTCTTTTTTTTTTAATTTTTTTTTTTTTATTTTAACCACCTCAACAGGCCAGGAGGCCAATTACAGAGGGGACAACGTCACAAACACCCAGGCTTGAGAAAAATCACTTTGAATTTTTGTGTTCTCACCGGGAATCGAACCCGGAACCTCCGTATCGTTCTTTGTATTATATTTAGTATCCTTTTGCCTGTTATTGTTCCGTAACAAAATAAAATCAATCTACCTCCAAGCCAAGCGATTGGCGGCCAGATGCTAGATTCCGTGCATACTCCCAAATCAGCTCTGCTCACTTCAAAGCGTAGAATAATTAAATTTTCCCACGTATGCGCGGGTGGGTAATACGACGTGTCTAGTACTTACATACATGCAGTAGTATTGTTCGTAGAACACGTGTGTATGTAACTTGGATTTTCTACTTCTGTACAAAATGTTTGCGGTGATTCCCCGTACGACCGGTTTCGTTACCGGAATTTTAATATGGCGCCGGATTTATTTATCTTCTATTTTCGAGGAAAATTTAAAGGTTAATAAATAAACACTAATCTTTTAACTACAAGAAGAAATAGAACCGATACATTAATATGTAAAAATTATCGAGTGTCGATAATTTTTATATTTGTTTGTCCATCTACTACTACTCGTTTACCTTATCTACACCCAATGGTGCATAGGGCACTACAGCGGTACACCAAGTGCATTGTACGTTGATCATTTTTATAACATGAAGGTAAGATGATCAGTCATACGCTTAAGTACCAGTTTGCCCATTAATCTATGTTAATTAAAGGGCGATTTTAAAAGAAAACAATATTACATTTTGGGCGTGTTTAAATACATGTACACAAATCTGGATTTTATCCCAAGACGGGAGTAGGTATATATTTAACTTTATATCCCTACAGAGATGAGGTAGAATTTTTTCAAATTCATGAACATGGAAACGCTCGAATATCCATATTCATGAATTTGAAAGAATTCTACCTCATCTCTGTAGGGATATAAAATGAAATGCAATAAATATGATTTGTTTCAATATTTATATTAAAACCACTCAAATTGTAAATTTAAATTAAATTAAATAACCTTGTAATATTTATATGATTCACTTTATTTAACTAATAATACCGACTGACTATGAGGATGACAAGGCATTGTCTAAACTAGTCAGTATTTTTTGTTAAATAAAGTGTATTACAAAGTTACTTTATTTAATTTAAATTTATTTGTATCTTTTAAATAACTATATCGTTAAAATCTTAACAAAGTAGCTGGAAAATCTTTTTTTTTTTTTTTAACGATTTTTGTTTAAAATCCTCGCGGTATATTTTTCAGACTCCGGTCAGCACGAGTACCCATTGCTCTGAATTCGCAAGAAAAGGAATTCACAGAATTTGAAATACGTCCGGACCATTCATTTCGCCCGGCATCTCGTAAAGATCGCTAAACTTGAAACATGTGCACTTAATCGGCGATATTTTAGTCCCAAGTCCGACGGAATGGTCCCGAACACGACTAGAAACGTTTCATATTTGTTTGGGTTACGCAGTACTTACCCAACCACACGTGGGGACTTGTACTTGAAAAGTGTAACATTTTGTCGCTGATCGACTATAGTGATGATGTTCTTACATTTGTTGTTTTATTTTATTATTGTTTTATTTATTTTATTGTTTTTACGCCCATAGGACTTTTACATTGACATTTTTAAGTGATTACACAGTAGGTAGCTATTCATTACCGCCAGAGATGGCATCCAGACATTGTTCCCTAAAATGCACTAGATTAGTGTTGAAAACATCAATATTGTTAGTATACTCGTTAGCCAGTGCGTGCATTCTTCGTATCGGTGAGTTAGCACTGTAATTGGTCGATGATTGGCTAGAGTAAAATAATGCATTACCACGGGTAACTCGACCAAGCACTCGTATACTAGTTAAATTTGTTAGTTGACAACAATCAAACATAGATTTTAATACTTTGAACAGAAAGAGCAAATCATTTAAAATTCTTCTTAAATATAAACTACAAAAATTATGAATTTAACACTAATAAAACAACCACTACTACTTTCCGTTATCCGCCCCTAATGGTGCATAGGGCACTGTATCAGTACATCACGTGCAATACACCACTAATACAACACTTATATGAATTAGCAATTTTTATTTTTTTAAAGAAACATTTGAGCTTTTGTGATATTTTCAAATATTTCAATTTTGGGCTGCTTTCGAACAGTCGGAAATAACTGTGCCAGAAAGCAGAAAACAAGTTGTGCTTTAGTGGGATTCGAACCTAGAAATTCTAACCCGAATCTACCACCAGGTTCATTGTCATAGGTTAAGTTCTTAAACTTAAAAAACTAACTTATAGACTTATTAGACTTGTTTAAATATTTATTATAAAATATTTAGTCATTAATTGTTAAAATACATAATTAATAAAACGTCTGAAACACGCGAAATTTGAACGAGAATTTCAGAGAAGTGACATTTCATACTTGAAAAATACTACCTTGTCTGTGGTGTCTAGTTACCCAATAAGCCACTCACTACGTCATCAACAGGCATCTACGTCATCACTAGAAATCTACGTCACACGTTCGTGTATTGGCCTGAGTGCTGGAGTCTTTAGACGGTGGAATTTGATAATAAGTGGTGTTAAGAAATTAACTCAAGAAGCGTATTTTTGGAAAATTTGTATGGAAACGCCCCTTCTAGTGAATTCTTGTTCGAAGGAATGCACAGATTTTATTAAAAAGGAAATTTGAAAATTATTATTAAAACGCATATTATAAAGTGCATGATTTGACGCCATTTAAAACTAAAATATGTTTCAAAACAATCTCAAGAAATAACTACACAGCTGCTTAATGCTTTATTTTATTGGAAGTGTTTGCACTGCTAAAATTCCAAGCATCAAACATGGGTTCTTAGGGTAAAAAAAAACAGTCTTTTTGTACACTCAGCAGATAGAAAGCGTTTATCTTGTGGGTTGAATGGTTATTGCAAACCATTTCCGCTGTTCATAGGGACCGCATTACATGAGCATTTTGGTTTTACATTCGTGGTACAAATCCGTTGAGGTTTCGTATATAAGGTACCTTCCTTCTACGTTTAGAAAACTCATAACAATTACTTACAAAAATATAACAACTACGAAAATCAGATACAAGTACCTAAAAGACAAAGCGACCGTAAGGTGATTTTTCACAAAAATGGCGATAATCTATTTCATTTATTTTTTAATTATTATAGCTTTACATTTTAAGTTGCATGAATAGATGCATACAATATTATTACATTATATTATATATGTATATAAACAGTAGGTACATAAGTTCCATACAGAAAACTTTATTATTATCATTAAAATTGCTAGTGAAAATTATCGATGGAAGTTCATTGCAGTAAAGCGTAAGACTGATCATCTTACCTTTATGTAATAAAAAGTTATCAAGATACATTGTATAGGTGTTCCAATGCAGTGTCATATGCACCATTAGGTGCGGATAAGGGAAAGTAGAAGTAGTAGTGTACCTAAGACCCAAAATACCACATTTTTAATTATTCCAACTGAATCATGTTTATAAAGTCTAATACGAAATATCTTCGTCAGTTATTTTTTTTAAATATAAAAATCTCGTTAAGACTTTGGATTGAAAATGTCGGTCCAAGCTTTGAAGGGAATAAAATGCTCAAAACTTTCACATTAAGACCATGAAAAAATCTATTTAAATTAATGTAATAGAAATTCTATTTCAGAATAATCCAAATCAAACGAGGGTCAGGAAAACCACGGGCTCAATTCTATAAAACACGATAAATTAATTCACCTCTAACTAAAGCACTTCTGTGGCGCTATTATTTTACAAAAGTGATCAATGAATGATTCCACATTTATGACGTCATTCGATAAATTATCTTTAAATCACTATAAGACAGTATTATTATCAATAACAATATACCTATACCGCACTTAACACAATTTTTTTTACTATGTATATATATATGGATAGATTTATTTTTTATTAATAAAAACGAAAAATATATCTGGTAATTTTTCAGTTTCATGAAGTAAATTCATCATATATCAAGCATATTATAGTTTCAATAGTGAATTTCATACGATTGTTCTACTACCACATATGCGCAAACAAAATGCCAAACGCAATAGTGTATAGGGCACTGCATCAAGTCGATATTCCAAACCTGAATTTCTTTGGTTAGAAGTGGATACATTTATCGCGTTATTCAGAATCACGCCACTGGACAGGTGGAGGACACGGATTATGTAAATCTCTCGGTAATTGAATATATCCAAAGTTTTTAACTAGATAGAGACGATATGAAATTTAATTTGATCAAAATTAAGACACGGGTATAAGAAAAACTTAGCAACGGAGCATTAAAGTTAACTTTTTAAAATTGTATAAAATAGTTAAAAAGGGAATGATCGTCACGTGGCTGTTTAATATTTTGTACTGTAATCAAATTTAATTTATAATTTTTCTTATATCTACATGGTTTAGCAAAACGTGTAGTACAACCCGAAAACTGGTGAATCTACATCATATTTGGAGTCGAATAAGCAACGTGCTTGAATCTGGGCTTTAAAAAAAAAAATCTTCCCACAAAAGCTTTCATCTGTACCGCAGATTAAGTAAATTGCACAAATTCATATTAAAAGGCAGTTTTTTATTTTGTTTTATTTATGTATAGTATTATTTTAACTAAATACATGATATTTGATAACAATTTGCAAAAAATTATCGAAAAAAAAAACAACTTCGTACTCAATTTTCTCAAAAACTACGTGTCAAATAAAAATATAAAAATTCTACAAAATTGACTCAAAATATTATGTAGATTCACTGGTTTCCCGCTTGTATATCGAGTTTTGTTACACCATGTAGATCTTGTAATCGATGTCCACTGGTCATAACTGCAATTTAGTATTTTTTTTGTAATTTGTCCGCCTCGTAGCATAGTGGTAGCGCGTTTGCCTGCCATGCACAAAGTCGCGAGTTCGGTTCCCGATAAGGGTCAATATGGAATATTTATTTGCATGTAATTTTCACACAAAATTATTTCATATGTGATACCTTGGACTGGCGTCGGAGCGTAAGACTGATCATCTTGCCTTCATGTAACAAATTACCAAGAATCACGGCAACGCGTGTACCAATGCATGCAGTTCTCTATGCACCACTTGGTATCAATAAATGAACGTTATAGACCGAAAATATTTTCGAAAAAAAAACAACGCCGTAGTGCAACGCATTTACGAAAAAGACATAAAATTTTCGTAACGTGTTCAATGGAAGCGAAACAGCTGTCACAGGAATAAGTCAAGCGGAATACAAAAGGGTCATATTATTTTCCTTTATATTTCTTCAGTCGTCCTGGTTTTATTATATTATGATGCTGTTTTGATGTCATTTTGTTTCGGGGTTGTTTTTGATATCCGTTTTTTCCTACTCAATAAAATAGGGGTACTCGGACAAGTAGGTAAGTAGGGTCGTAGTAGTTTAGGGATGTGCGGAGAAGTTGAAGTGGTGGTGAAAGTTGAGTACGAGGTATTTTCAGTTGTATATTTTCTTAAAATTTTGAACAAGTATCTCACTCGAAAAAAAGCCGTAATATTTGTAATACTCGTGAAGTAGTTAATTATTTTAGATTATTTTTAATATGTAGCCCATTCGTCAAATTACATATATTTTTTTAAAATTCCAAAACATAATAGCTGGCCTTTGGTGCACGTTTGGACGCAGCTAACATTAATTCTAAAATTCTACTTCTACAACT
>JAGVSP010002062.1:0-65267 GCA_022494985.1 Micrasema minimum | reverse complement strand
AAAAAAGGGGGCAGTAAATAACCCCCGGGGAACGTACTACATACTGTTTCTTTACTTTAATCGAGTTAAAGACTTTTTCCGGAAAAAATTTACCTACAAAAAACCCCTAGAAACTGGAAAGGGAATTATATGCTGCCCTTCTCACGGCGTATTCTATCGATTCAGATCAGGAGAGGATTTTCTAATTTAATTTGTAGGGTTAAGAGTGGAATGGAGATGTCGAAGAAAGGCCGAGAAAGACACGGGCTTAATGCATTTGGAAAAGGTGGAACTTGTGAAAAGTTGGAATGATTTAGTGCTGGACGTACGAAAGAAAATTTGGTGATTTTATGGTTTATACTTAATGGGGGTCAAAAATAACTGGCAGGATTCGAATCGTGGAGTCCCCATTCGGAGATCGTCATTTTAGTAACCATTAGAATACATCCCGGTAATAAAGGATGAGGTTCTCATTTTAGAAATAATTAAATAAAACTAGGTACAACGATTCATACTCAAAATACGCATATTATTATAATATAATATTTACCTATCTCTGTTGAAATTTAAACTATGTAAATAACATAGAACTACAACGATTTTTTTTCACACAGATACTTACAGAGTTTGGTAAAAACCATTTTGAAAGATAAATGAACTAAAATGGCCGCCGTAGAAAAAGATAATCGCAGTTTTAGTTACATTACGCCCAAGGGTGTCTACGAGCCAATTTTCTAGAATAGTCGTTATTGGTATCGTTAGACTTTGTAGACAGAATTATTATACCTAGATAAAAGAAACAAATGCCTGTAGCTTAGAAAATTACTTATGTTTTACAGATTATGTTTATCTGGGTTATTATACCGTGTTAGTGAGATTTGTGTTACCGACGTTTTGGAGCTCATTGCAGTGTCCATAATCAGGGCTGATGTATGAGTATAGTCTTAAAGTCCTGTTAAGGTAAGTATAAGGAGTTTGCACCGTGCCACAGTCGGCCTTTGGAATCAATGGGTACCATGAGGTTTGTAGTCATCCCTGTGTAAGTTATAAGGATGCTTATATATTTCTATGGCTTCCTTGATTCCCTTTTATGGACGTTCGGAGAACCCTGAGAAATACTTAAATTTGCTATTTACGCTGAACAAAATGGAGATAATTAATATTAATATCCAATGACGCCTTGCAATTCGAACCTGGGTGATTTGTGGTCTAGTGGTAATTACGAGGATTCCGGATTTAGAATCTCTAAGTTCGAAATCCCACTCCAGCGCAACTTGTTTCCTGCTTCTGGCACAGTTATTTCCGCATATTTTGAAAGCAGGCCCGAAATTGAAATATTTGAGTATATCATAAGAGCTCAAGCATTTCTTTTTAAAAAAAAAAAATTTTTTTTTAAATAATTAAAAAATAAAAATAAATTATGGTACACAAGGAAATCCCTAGCTTTATGTATGTATAAAAAAAAACTGCGGCAAAGCACTTCGGGGGATTTGAAATATTCAATATTTACTCCATATTCTGGGGATTATCATAACCAAAGTTAAATCGTTTTAAAAGAAACCATTACAACAAAAAATTTCCAGTTCTCTATTTTTTGTTCACCCTTATAAGTTAATTTTATTACTCTACTGGCTAATCACAAATCAGAAATTGGGGATAATTGTCAAAAATGTTTTCCAAGTATTTATCTTTTATATTCAAACGTTATCCCCCGAAGTACAATCTGATTTATTTTGTTGATTTCTCTCCCGACTCCAGAAACCAGGTAGTGTAGGTAAATTATATTTCTATAGAATAAGCCAATAATAACACATAACATCATTTTATTCTATCATAATTCAAATGGATATTTAATTATACATCTATCAAAATCAGATGCTTCCTTTTCTGCAGTTTGATTTGTTTAGGTAGAATATAATTCAATGGTTTGGAATATTATGGAGCCCTTGGAAAACTTTAACACATGAATAGACATTTCCTGGAAAAGGATAATGGTGGGCGCTTCAAACTAAAATATCAATGGTGTTGTGCGTAGGTAGTTTAACATGTTTGTAAAGTATGTTAATCTTAACAGAATAGTTAATATAGTATTGCATAATTCTTAATTATACGGATAATAATATTCATCGGTAACCAGTTCTGAGGAAAATACCTAATTCAATTTCTTGTCGAGGCTCGTTTAAAATCTTATTAACTAACAAACTAACCATCATGCCATTTCCTCGTAGGGGTAAGAAGAGAGGATAGAACGCCACACCAGTATGTCCTGACGCACTTCTTTCGCTTTCCTCTACATTCATACAAATTCTCATGCACGCACGTCGATTATTACGACTTTCACATGTCCACTTTCAAGTAATTGTCGTACTGGATCGTGCAATGTCTTGCATTATAACTTATTTTAGCCATTCTTTCATCACTAATTCGCTCCACATGACCACACCATCGTGAATGCCCTTTCTAAATTTTGTCGATAATGATCTCAGCCTTGCACTCGACATTTGCACACCACACCTATTATACACAGTCTTACCGCACATTAGCACTTACCTGAGAAATCGCATTTCAACTACATTCAGTCTACTTTAGTCCTTTTTTTTCTAACATCACGCTTCACGGCCATACTTAAGGTTACTGAGTATCTTTTAAATAATGTTATTATTTTAAGCACTATAGTAAAACGCAGTTTGCGTGGTATAAATGCTCAGACACTCAATTTTAACGCTGGCTCTAAACAATACTGAAGTTTCGATTCAAAATATTGCAAGAGATCTCATATCAACAGCATTTAGTCTACCTTAATCCCTCTTTCAACGCCACGATTTAATTCCATTTTTATTCAAACGTTGCAAGTTGCAACGCGTTGGTACCAGAACTCCGATTCGTACTACTTATTTAGCCTCTTTCGGTAAGCGCTTGTTAAAATCGTAATATTTTTCACACAATATCAACTTTTTACAAAATATTTACCTTTAGTTGATCTTTACGAATAAGTCCAGGCATTTCTACATAAACTTTTACTCCTTTATACCTAGGTGTATAATTGAAAATCCTTTCTCTTCTAATTCTATGTTTACAGATTTTCCTGTTGCAGACTTACGAAAAAATAAATAAATCTAGGCCTATTTTTTTGATCAGGCTACTTTCCCATATCCGCACCCAATGGCACTGTATTGAAACAAGAGCAGTGAATCTTGATCAATTTATTACATGAAGGTAATATGACCAGCCTACGCTTCAGTTCCAGTACAAGGTTAATATGGAAACCACATGTAAATAAATATTTCATGTTGACCCCCTGCGGGAATCGAACCCGCGACTTCATGCATAGTAGCACAACAAAATTAATAAAATAGTAACGTTAGTTTTATGATTGATGTAAATACCTAGTGAAGTTTCTTATATTTGCAAAAATACTTTACTTTAGTTCGCTAGAACTTTAATTCCTTCAATTACACCAGAAGTTCATGGAACATGTTTAACTAGACTTGTTCGTTCATAATCTCTTGGAGCTATTTCGATTCTGTGAAAGCCTAGTGAATTATTGATTAATAATGGGTGAAGGAATTGTTGCCAACTTTAGTTTGATTAATTATTGAAGGATTGAACTAACGAGAGTAAACTTCGCCTACTAGTTTGTCTAGGGAACTTAAGTAAGTTGAGTTATCATACATCGCACACTAGTGAGAAAACTGGACATAATATATCTATCAATATGAATATATCCAATTACTAACAATCTTAAAAGCCAGGTATTTAACATGTGCATACTTCCAGTGCGAACTCATGGGGCCAATAATAACCGTATCGCGCGAAGGGCAATGGAGCGAAGCGTGCTCGCCATCAGTTTAAAAGACCGTTACACTAACGAAGAGATAAGAAGACGGACAAGAGTCATAGACGTCATAAAAGCTCCCAGCCGAAGTGGACATGGGCTGGACATGCGGCACATATCAAATGGCTTCTTTTAAAACGATTTTACAATAATAATGATAGCCCCCGGAATTTTTTTTTTAACTAACTACCTAAATAACCATCACGCCATTTCTCCTAAGGGAGAGGCAGAGATGTTAGAACGCCACACCACTCTGTCCTGGCATGCTTCTCTTGCTTCCTCCACCTTTTCATTCACGCACGTCGATTATTCCGACTTCTTACATGCCCACTTTCAAGCACTTGTTTTACTTGACCATGCCATGTCTTACTCGGCCTTCCTCGACTTCTACATCCAGGCACAGTCGCATCATATATTTTTTTAGCCGTTCTTTCATCATCCATTCGCTCTACATGACCGAACCATCATAAAATACCTTTCTTAATTTTGTCGATAATGCTTATCTCAGCTTTGCATTCTGCTCTAATTTCAACATTAGTGCACTTATCATACATTGTTTTATCACACATTCGCCTGAGAGATCGCATTTCAACTGCATTCAATCTACTTTCATCTTTATTTTTCCAACACCACGCTTCACTACCATACAGAAGGGTTGGTACCAGAACTCCATTATGAACTGCCAATTTAGCCTCTTTTGATAAGCACTTATTAAAAAAAAAAATACAGTGAATAATATTATATTAAATATTTCAAATTTACTAAAGCTCGATTTTCAAAGTCTCGTTTTAAACACTTATCCTTAAAACGAGGGATTTTTCGTGTAACATAATTTATTGTAAGGTGTCCTTGAATATAGATATTCATTTTCACCAAAAGATCATTTTTCGTTTAGAATGTAGGTATTTTTCAGGATCCGACTCCCATAAAAATACGAAATCACGAATAATGCTTACTTAAATAGCAGCGACATTATATAAAAACCAATTAACTGAAGTGTATTTTATGATATCTCAAGCCTTATATATATTTACTCGACTATAATAAAAGTTAGGGTGCGTGCATCAGAAGATATTATAATACATAAATATAGATGTAGCATAAAATATTTCAATAAATTATCGCTAGAACTAAATAAAAATAGAACATGAAAGAAGAAAACAAAAAAATATATATATTTTTGACTAATTCCACAAAATTATAAAAAATAACTTTTATGCAATGATGTTTATTTTACATAGATAGGCTATTTTCTTCCGTTCCTCGTCATATCCTAGTCTAAAGAAGATTAAAACAACTTGCGTTGCTTTGGTACTAATACTTGCATTTGTTTTGTAAAAGCCCCATGGGCGTGAATAAATAAATAAATAAGTAAACATCTTCTCATACCTATCTATCGGATCTTGATCATTTTATTACATTTTTATTTTTTTACATGATAGTAGGATTATCAGTCTTACGCCTCAGTACCAGTCCAAGGTTTAACGTATGAAATATTTATGAAAATCACATGTCAATAAATATTTCATATCGACCCTCTACGGGAATCGAACCAGCAACCTCATTTATGGTAGCCAAACGCTCTACCACTATGCTACAAGGCGGACAAGGGAAATATTACTCACCAATGTTTATAATTTCAGACTGTTTGAAAGCAGCCCGAAATTGAAATATTTTAGTAAATCATAAGAGCTCCAATGTTTTTTTTTTATTTAAAAAAAATGTAAAATGTATATGCTATGTCCATCAGTGTACCTTCACGAGCTGATATGATGATGATAATGATGACTCATCAATACAAAACATTGTTTTCCTATGAGTTATGTATATTTTTCATGTTTATTATTTAGTTATCACTTACAGTAGATCAATTAGCCACCTGACCATGTAAGCATGCCTGAGTCAAGTATCTCTTTGGTTCAAGTATCCATACTTTACCCTTTATGTAATAATATCAAATCTCGTAGAATACTTCAAAGTAGATATCAAAAATACCAAAGTCTACAACTAGAATTCTTGCTTATATGGATATCTAGGCTACAGGGCTTATGACCTGTCATTGGCTGGGTTAAATGGCCACTTGATGTATTACAACATTCCCCATTTCACCTAGTATTTGATATCCATATCTGCCAATATACAATAAAATGGCGCAACGCTTCACATGTGAACACTCTCTATCATCTATTGAGAAAATTGCTAAGCATTTTAGCAGAAACCTTTATGATTGCAATTGAGATTCTTACCGAATTATATCACCTACTAGGAAACGCCTGAAGATAAATCTTCAATTTGTTATTCTTATAACTTTTACCAGCTAATTTTTATTCACAACATTTTAAGTGTGTCCAAATACTTGTAGACAAAAACTGGATTTCACCCATTACAGGCAATTACAATTTGACATCTCTAGAATCTACTTTCTTTTTCCTTATCTTCACCCACCCTACTATCAATATCATTAAATTTCTTTAGAAAATATTGCTCTACAATGTGGACACTAACTTATAACACTTAGACATATTTGAATTGCCATCATTTACTAACATCTCGACATACCACACACCCTTGGCCCGCATGTGTCAGTTATGCAACAAATGTTCACGGAGCAGTAACATGGAAATAGTTTATGATAGTTTCCTGACTTTTGCGAATGACCTCTTTAGAATCGAATTAGGCACTAATGTCTTTTAAACAATATTGTTTGCTGATTTATATCGTGCTATATGAATGATATGTAGTTCTATAATATTGAGTGTAAGTTGTATTATGCAAATGCATGCTATTGTAATTATGTAATAACTAACTAACTAATCATCACGCCATTTCCCCGTAGGGGTAGGCAGAGAGGATAGAACGCCATACCACTCTGTCCTGACAGACTTCCTTTGCTTCCTCTACATTCATACATCTTCTCATGCACATACGCCGATCATTCCGACTTTTCACATGTCCACTTTGAAGTATTTGTCGTACTTGGTCATGTCATGTCTTTCTCGGCCTTCCTCGGCTTCTACATCTAGGAACACTTATTTAAACTTATTTTAGCTGTTCTTTCATCACTCATTCGCTCTACATGACCAAACCATCGTAAAAGCCATTAGTTAATTTGGTCGATAATGCGTATCTCAGTTTGGCACTCTGCTCTAATTTCGACATTTGTACACCTATCATACATAGTCTTACCACACATTCACCTGAGAGATCGCATTTCAACAGCATTCCGTCTACTTTCCTCCTTCTTTTTCCAACACCACGCTTCACTACCATACATAAGGGTTGGTAGCAGAACTCCGTTGTGTACTGCCAATTTTGCTTCTTTCGATAAGTTCTTATTTGCCACTATCGATTTCAAGGCACCATTAACTCGGTTTCCGGCACTTAACCTTCCTCAATGTCCTTATCCGTAAACTAACTTTTTTTGCTTAATGCAAAAAAATAAAGCAAAAAATCACAAAACCATCAGTGCAAGCCGTTTGTAAATCGGATAAATAATAAGCGAGATACAATCATTTAAATTTTTAATTCCAGGTGTACAATCCAAATGGGTCAGTATGGTGAAATCGGAAACTATGAGAGATAGCGAGATCTGTTCTTAGGAACCATGACGTCGATTTTAGATTTAATAATAATTACATTCAAACTTTTTTATTAACTCTCATACATAACTGGGAATCGAACCTGGTCAAAATCAATGTGTATGAATTGTGCAAGGCGCAAGAAGCACAACACTAATGGAATCTTGTTTAAATAATTGAAAGAAAAACCCACCGATAAGATAATTATTTTTATTTCAGTAAATGTTCAAAATGGTAGCCAGTCTGTTGAATGCAAAGATTAATTCTTTTGGGTAACGATTGCAAAATTGCATTTCGTATTTTTATGGGGTGCATATGTGCTAAAGCTCGTGTGCAATAATTATTATTCTTAATTATTAATAAGAATTATTCTTATCACTTTTAAAATGGGCTTCCAATAGATCTAACTGTTCTTCATTCGTTTAACGCATTTTACAAACAGTACACAGAACATAACACAATAATAATGTGAAAGTTGTCAAAAATCAACACGAGGAGGTTATGAAAAGCCGTGTTTCATTTGAAGTTAATTCCAAAAACAGTATTCATTTTCAAATTTTAAATGAATTGGTACGCCCGCTGAACAAATGCGTTCTAATTTGAAATAAACGCTATTTGTAATGCATAATACCGATGCAGATAAGATATGCATAAGTGGTCTCTTCAGATAATTGATGATCGATTCATATTATTCACGGCTTTTTGCAAATTAATAAAACTGTGGGCATTTTAGTCTAATTTACTGTCAGTTGTGTTTACACAAGATTTCATAGCCAAATTGGGTCCTTTTTACTTAACGCAGGTTACAAAAATATTGACCAGGTTCGATTCCCGGTTATGTATGAGAGTTAATAAAAAAGTTTGAATGTAATTATTATTAAATCTAAAATCGACGTCATGGTTCCTAAGAACAGATCTCGCTATCTCTCATAGTTTCCGACTTCACCATACTGACCCATTTGGATTGTACACCCTGTATACGGGACAGTTTTTCTGCGCAGTTTTCTATGCAGTCTGAAAACGGTCCCGTATACAACGAAAACTGTTTAAAAAACTGCGTGCTTATGTCAGATTTAAGCTGACATGACAGTTAATGTTTTTTATGTAAACGTTTAAGCAGACATTGGTTTATTGTATGATTTTAAATACGTAAAAAACCAATAACAAATTTACATTATTAGCTAAATATACAATTTCCTGAGAGCAAACATACGATAATAACTTACAATCGCGTTTCAAAAATACACATATTTAGCGTGTCTTTTGACAGAAGTTTGACAGACTGCACAGTTTTCTGAACAAGAAACTGTGTAGTTTTCTGAACAAGAAACTGTCCCATATAAAGCGGGCATTAGAAACAGTTTAGTTTTCTGAACAGGATTACAATCATATTTCAGGCAAAACGTTAAAATTCCCCGTAGAGAAAGTAGTCGATTACACAAAAAACGTGCCGACAAATTGCCTGCAGTGGACGTCTAGAATGCCGAGAATGTGATGGAGTTATATTTGAACGTAGGGCACTTCAAAACTAGCAAAAATAATACTGCGGTTTGAAATCAATTGTAAATGATTAGCCAGAGAATATTGACATAAATATTAATGAGATGTCTCTCTTTTTTATGGTTTTTTTCTATATTAAAGTTGAACCTTGCGTCAACGGGGACGTTTTCAGGAACAGTCATATCCTTGCTTGAGAGCTACTGTATTATGTTAATTGAAGGTCCATTGAGAACAAATTAAGCAGAAATGTTTGAGAATTATTATTATCAGACTTAAGTACGAAACCTATCAAATCAAAGTTCATTTGGAATTCAAGACAACGGATAAATTAATAAAATCATCAATTTGGTTTTTGGTTTGGGAAAGCGAGAACCTTCTTTCTTTACCTAGGCAAAACCTTTCCTGTTGCTCGATCACAGATCACTATCGAATCGGTAATAAGCGACGTGATAACGATTTCTTACCCATGGATGTTTAACGTTTTCGCGATCACAATGGAACACGCGTTAAAAGTTATCGATCGGGATTATTACACGAGCGCATCAAGTCGCGAGCCCTTTCCCGAGATATATATTCTTCGCACATATCTTCTTTCAATCTTTCTCGAGTGCCGTATTGCATTTAGCCGGCGTTCAGCAAGCCAAATATTGAGAAAAGCAGTCGACATAATAAACAATCCGACATGCGCGATGATTTGACGTTTGACGTCTGGCCGCGATATCGCGTGCCGAGCATTCCCGAGCGTTGCTTCGCAAATGATCGGCTCGGCGAACGTGGTATGAACGAATGTTTATTGTGATCGGTCAAATCGTTAGCGTTAGCACGTGGTTAGCAAGTTTTAACTACGTCGCACATGACCGAACCATCGTAAAAGACCTTTCTTAATTTTGTCGATAATGCTTATATCAGCCTTGCACTCTGCTCTAATTTCGACATTTGTACACCTATCATACATAGTCTTACCACACATTTGCCTCAGAGATCGCATTTCAACTGCATTCAATTTACTTTCATCCTTCTTTTTCCAACACCACGCTTTACTACCGTACATAAGGGTTGGTACCAGAACTCCACTATGAACTGCCATGAAGTTTTTAAATAAATAAATAATTTACACTGAGAAAAAAAACTGTGAAATATAAGGATTGCAGTAAAATAGTGACTTGCAGATGACGTAGATGCTTATTGATGACGTAGTAAGTGACGTCGTGGATAACTAGACACCTCAGATACGGTAGTATTTTTCAAGGATGGAATGTCACTTCTGTGAAATTCTTGTTCGAAGTATAGTACTTACAACTCAAACACCCTTTTTAATCAAACAGATACCAACACACAAATATATTTTGTATTGTTGACAATATATTAACCTATCTGTTGGTTATGTATTAATTTATCCCGAGAATCCCTGAATAATTATTATTTGAACACAACTATTTGTCAACATCCATTGTTAGCATGTACTTATTTATAGACACAATTTGAGTAACTATATCTGAATTAATGTGTATATTTCAATATGATAGGTATGTACAAAGCAAGCGAACTAATAATTTTAATTTCAAATTCTTGTAGAGAGATTTTTGAGTCTTCTTATTCCAAAAGTTAATAACTAAAGAAAAAAATTAAGTAAAGGATTCCATTAAATGTTTACTCCAGTTGCTGTTCGTATTAAAAATGTAGTATGCTCAAATGCTAATTCCAAATATTGACAACTCCAAACAAAGTCTCATTTACGTTTCATGCAAAATCTGTTATTTCGACGCAAACTGACGACGAATTGTCAACAGTGGACGACCAGTAGCTCGATCACAGATCACTATCGACGCGGTAATAAGCGACGTGATAACGATTTCTTACCATGGATGTTTAACGTTTTTGCGATCACAATGGAACAGGCGTTCAAAGTTATCGATTGGGATTATTAAACGAGCGCATCAAGTCGCGAGCCATTCCCGAGATATATCTTCTTCGCACATATCTTCCTTCAATCTTTCTCGAGTGCCGTATTGCATTTAGCCGGCATTCGGCAAGCCAAATATTGAGAAAAGCAGTCGACATAATAAACAATCCGACACGCGCGTTGACTTTCTTGATTTGACGTTTGACGTTTAGCCGCGATATTTATTATCATCTATGGTGCTCGGCAACGCGAACGTGGTATGAACGTATGTTCATTGTGATCGGTCAAATGGTTAGCGTTAGCACGTGGTTAGCACGTTTTTAACTACGTCGATAGTTATCTGTGATTGAGCTCCAGGACGCCGAGAACCTGATGCCTTGTAAAATGGGCAAGCATGGTTAAGGCTCTCGGGAGGCAAACGTAATAATGGCCTAGCTAGCCGAAATTACTTTTAAATAATACAAAAATTAATAATTAATAATTAAATTTTAAAAATGCATCGAATCTCATATTCCTTCTTCTTGACAAAACCCTATTCACAAGTTTTCTTTCATCGTTAAATAAGATGCAAAACAAACATCCAAAGATCCGAGATTATAAATAATTGGTTTAGATGTCTTCCTTACTTTCCCATTCTATTTTTTTCCCTTTTCTTCTTTGCCTCTCCATTCTACCCTCTGGAATAAAATCCACAATACGTATTTAAATTCTCTCCAACAAAAAGTTTGCGACTCACTTCTTCCGTTCCAAGTGTAAGCATCGTACATGCACAATGAGATATTCCGAGAATGGAGCGAGTTTTACCTTTGTCATTGTTATGCCGTCTTAACACAACTCGGATATTTTAAATATTTTTTTGGAATTTTTATTGACTAATTTTGTATTTCGTAATTTAAAAAAAATACGTTATTAATTACTGCATCCGGTTATGTCCCACACAAATTTTGATTCATAACATTTACGATTGCATTTTTCTTACGAATGTTTTTTTTTATCAGTGTGTAGTTAGTATCTCTGTCTGTCATAATAAATCATTTTCATTTTTTCAAAGCGGAAAAACGCATTAAAAAAATCGTAAAGTACTATTTTGACTGCAAAATACACGATGTTTGTATGAAATTTCAGAAACATGCAGGTAAAAAATATTTTTTAAGTAATTACGTACATACAATTCTAATATGTATCAATTTTTTTTTCCGGTGTAAAAAGGTTTGATATTGATTATTTAGTGAGATTTTGCAACGCGAGTTACAGCACCGCAAGGCGAGGGTTAAAAAAATTGTTGAAAATTCATCAGCAGGATGGTCTTGGGAGGATGCACATGAACTGGAGGATGATCGCTTAAGTCCAAGGCGGTTTGTGAAATCCATATGCTCCACATAAGAAGCGTATATGGAATTATAATGAAGGCGATAATGACTAGTAAATGTTTGTATTCTTCTCTTTGTGTAGTAGTTAGTGCGTTGGCCTATCATTCGTGACGAAGCGGGTTTTACTCTGACAGAGTCAAAAATATATAAATGTGATTTATCACCTAAAAACTTTTCATGTATCATGACTAGCGATGAATCGTTGACAGATAATCTTGCCTTCATGAAATTATTATCACGGCTAACTGCACATGGTAAACAATGCAGTGCCCTATGCACCATTGGGTTGTGTATAATGGAAAAAAAGAAACTAAAAATTACATTCCAATAAATGTTGATTTGTTTTTATTAAAACATCAAATTTACAAGAATCGACTCAATTAATAGAGTGCAAGGCTGAGATAAAACATTATTGACAAAATTAAGAAAGGGCTGGTTTGGTCATGTGGAGCGAATGAGTGATGAAAGAACGGCTAAAAGAAGTTATAGTGCAAGTGTGCCTGGAGGTAGAAGCCGAGTAAGGCCAAGAAAGACATGGCATGATCTTGAAAGTACTTGGAAGTGGGCAGGTGAAAAGTCTGAATTATCGGCGTGTGTACGTGAGGAGATGTATGAATGTAGAGGAAGCAAGGAAAGTGTGTCAGGACAGAGTGGTATGGCGTTCAATCGTTAGTTAGTTAGTTGGACTAAACAACTGATTCTTGTCGATTTTTATACTCTGACTTAGATACTAACTCATTTTTTTACAAGAATGTCGATTACGGTGGTTAAACTTAGGGCGACTGACTTCAGGTCCGTCGCTTTTAATTGTGGAAATCTTTGAGTCTGAAAAGAGGTTTTCTTTTTCACCTTATTGGATTTGTTTTGTTTTGCGTTGAAATTCACGTTTACGGTTGTTTGTAAACATTGACAAGTCGAGAGCTTTGTAAAATATTACGAAATGTTTGAACGATCTGTTTGTAAATACTTCACTTAAAGTGCGTGGCCTTCGGGGTATTTATTTTTACGTGTACTGAATAGAAAACTCGTTTTGTACAAAATGATAGCTGTCTCATAGCTACACCGCATCTTTCACTTTAATTTTATTACATAAGGAGCAATGCAATTGTGGCATTGTAATAAACGAGGCTTTAGCCTTTTTACAACAAAAAATGATATAATGGACGAAATCAGTGTTACGCAAATTTGTGAAAGTCACTTCACTGAGGATGAAAAATGAACGAGCCAGGATAACGCTCAACAAGTATGTAAACAATATCATTCCTTCCAGGAGAGTAGGAGAAAATAAGAAAAGAGAAATGATTGCGGACATAATCAAAACATTTAAGGATACAGATCCGTGTGCGTTGCCTAAATTTGCCGTTTTGAATATAAGCAAACTACCGGCTGTCACATTTGATCATGTTGACGTATCTTCATTACTTAAAGATATTGTTATACTGAAAAACGAAGTTCATAAACTTAACTTAGAAAATTCGCTAAAAAACTACGTAAATGTAGAAGAATATACATCACTAAAAATTCATGTCAATAAATCTTACAAATAGATTGGAAGAAAAATCAAGGTCAGCTGACATTGTTGACAAATAACTCAAACAATATGTTGGCTGCACGGTTAGCTCCATCTAGCGATAAAAATACAAACAATTATCCAATACAACAACCCAATGAAATTAACCAAAGTAAGAAATCAAAAAAAGTACAGAAAACTTTTGCAGATGTTGCTAGCGCTAGCTCCTCTACAACGGAAAAAAATTTAGTAATTGCTAATACAGATTACCAATCAAATAGTCAATGGACCGAAGTACAGAGACCGAATAAAAAGAAGACATTTAAATACTCGGGAAAAAATCAAGTTATGGGTAGTGACGAAACAACTAAATTATCTGCAGTACAACGAATGAAATACATTTTAGCCACACGGCTGAATAATGAAACAACCAGCGAAGAAATAAAAAATCACTTACAATTGCACGGTATCGACGCAGTTATATACGAACTTCCCACTAAATCAGGGGAGTATAAAGCATTCAAAGTTGGAGTTGTTGTAGAAGCCAAATACGACGAAATAATGGACGGAAAAATATGGCCTAAATTTTCGATTATCCGAAAATATTATTTTTTCGCTCATCCGCGGCAGTAAACCCGCTAAGAGACCTAGAAACAACTCTTAAAAATTAAAATGGATAATCTCCTTAAAATTGTATCTTTTAATTGCAGATCAGTACGCCGTTCGGAAAAATATATTAGAGACTTATGTTGTGAATACGACGTGATTTTACTTCAAGAAACATGGCTTCTTCCGTCCGATATTAAATTCTTATCCAACATTCATCCTGAATTTTCCAGCTTCGGCACATCAGCTGTTGACTTGTCCAATGGATTATTAGTTGGACGTCCGTATGGTGGGGTGGGAATATTATGGAAAAATGTTTTCAAGGTATCGATCTTAGAGAATGGGGATCCAAGAATAGCTGCGATTGAAATAGAAACTTCTAGTGGAACTTTACTAGTGATGACAGTATACATGCCGACAAACTCTATAGAAAATTTACCTGAATTTCTAAGTTGTATAGGAAAACTTAATGCTATTACGAGTGAAAGAAATGCCACAAACACGATTATTTTGGGAGACTTCAATGCTGACCCGAAAGCACTATTTGGGAGAGAACTAAATGCATTCTGCTCAGAAGAACATTTTCTTTGTCTTGATGTACATTGCCTTCCAGAGAACTCATTCACATACGTGAGTGACGCACACGGTACGGTGAAATGGCTCGATCATTGTCTTATCAGTGAGAATCTAAAATCATCCATAAGGGAAATTAAGATTAAATATGATGTGGCGTGGTCGGATCACCTACCTTTGGAAATTAAATTAAATATTGATAACATTCCAAAGGTGGAAGAGAGACCCGCCACCTTGAAGGACCCCGCCAGGTGGAATCCTAAAACAAGTGAGGATCTGAAGAAATATACACGCATGGCAGATACGAAGCTGCGGAATATTTTAATTCATAACTCCATCGCATTATGCCCCGACGAGCAATGTGAAAACTTGCTACATAAAAGAGATATAGATACTTTTTACAAAAATATTACTAACGCTCTCCGAGAAGCGGCAGCAACTGCCTTTAGAAGAGACTTGAAAATTCGAACTAGACATATTGTCCCAGGTGGAACAACAGAGTATCGAACGACTATTCAGAATCTAGGCGAGCATTTCTCGACTGGATAGTGGCAGGTAAACCTAGATCAGGAGAAACATATGAATCAAGAAAGAAGTTAAAAAAAGTTTTCAAAAACTCTCTTAAACATTGTCAACGCAACTTCACAAAAAATGCAAATGGGATAGTATGGCAATTGCCCTACAAAACAAGGACTTCAAAAAAAGTTTTGGAATAAAATCTTCAGCAATAGTTAACAGAAAAACGAAAATGCCTCTATGCGTAGACGGAAAAACGGGAGATGTCAACATAGCTGGAGTATTTAGGGAATATTTTTCTGCGACATCAGGATATAAAGATGGTAAAAGGCCTAATCTTTCTTGCTTACCAGCTAAGTTTAATGGACGTGTTGAGATAAGCAGCAGTTCAAACATCATGGCGGCTATAAAGCAAATCTCGACGGGAAAAACAGCCGGACACGATAGCATTATGATAGAACATATTAAAGCACGCTGGTCCAGGTATGACTGAATGTCTTCTTGTTTTATTTTCAGCTATATTAAAGCATTGTCACTTACCAGAAGACATGACTAAAACCTGGGTCATACCTCTGATCAAATCTGGGAAACTGAATATGTCAGATAAATCAAATTATAGACCTATTTCCTTAGCCACCATGTTCTCGAGAGTTTTTGAAAAGGTAATTTTAAATATTATATCTGACAAACTAAAAACAACAACAGATAACCAATTTGGGTTCAAGGCCAACCTATCTACCAGTATGGCAATCTATGCAGTCAAACAAACAGTTGCTTACTATAAAGCTGGAAAAACTAATACGTATGCATGCTTTCTAGATTTAAGTAAAGCGTTCGATCGTGTTGATCACTCCATACTTTGGAAGAAAATGGAAAATAGGGGGATCCCATCAGTAGTTATAAATAGTCTAGCTGTTTGGCATACACAACAGGAAAATATTGTAAAATGGGAGGGAGCCGTCTCATTACCGTTTTATTTAAAATGTGGAGTTCGCCAGGGAGGGTTCATGTCTCCTGACCTTTTTAATGTCTACATGGATGACTTAACAAAACTTTTAAATGCAACCAATATTGGATGCCATATATACGGAGCGTGTGCTAACAATGTTAGCTATGCTGACGATATGGTTCTACTGTCCCCATCAATAAATGGAATCCGTGTGTTGCTTAAGATATGTGAAGAATACGCGAGCGAACATAATATGGCGTTTACAACGCAAAGAAATCAACAGTGCTTATTTTTAAAACACTCAAAACCGACTGCCGAATCTACGCCACCGCCACCGGTTTACCTAGAAAATAATATCTTAACAATATCGAGCAAGGTTATGTATCTTGGCCACGTACTTGCAGATGATAATAGAGACGACTCAGATATCGAAAGGCAGAGGAGGGCCATCTGCGTAAGGGCATCGATGTTAGCGAGACGCTTCACACTGTGTAGTGATGATGTGAAAAAAATTCTTTTTACATCGTACCTAACATCGATGTATACTGCTGAGCTGTGGACCGGATACACTCAGGCTGCATGGAACAAGCTGAGAGTTGTCTATAACAACGCATACAGACAACTCTTTGGGCTACCCAGGCACTGCAGTGCATCCGGAATGTTTACCACTGGACGCGTTAATTCCTTCCCGGCCCTCCTCCGTCAAAAGATCTGGAGCCTGTGGCAACGCCTAAAGACGACAAAAAACGCCCTTCTACAAGCCACAGCAGGGGTGGATCCACTCGCCAATTTACAAAAGGTGGCTTCTAATGCTGAAGCCACCCTAGAAAAAAAAAAAAAAATATTTTAAAAAAAATACGATACTTATTATGTTGTACAAGTGTATTATTTTATATGAACCTTGGAGGCTTGCACTCACCACCTCAAGGTTTGGAATAAAAAAACATTATTATTATTAACATTTATATTCTAACTAACTGAAATACAACTGGAACTACAAAATTTGTATGTGGATGAGTAAGTACTTATGATAATTCATATGATAGGCTTTGAGGGCTTCTGATAATCATTGTTTGGTTTAAGAGCCCACTTGATGTATTTCAATATTTTACATTATGCTTACACTGTTTTGCAACGAATCATACTTTAAAAATACGATGAATATGAGGAGTTTAATATGTTTAAAATATATCTGATTTAATTTTTTTGGTAACTTAATGCATTTTTGTACTATTCATATTTCAGTATTTTCATATTTTTTATTTTTTTTTATTTTATTTTATTTATTTATGGGAAAAACAACAGATCGATACATGAACGTAATATACAAAAAAAAAAAGCATGATTACCAATTATAGTTTTTCACAAGTATACAATTCAATAGAAAAAAGAAATATAAGAAATAAAAATAAAGAGTTATGAGGGAAGGATAGGATGATAGGGATAGGTAAAAGGAAAAGGAGATGACTGGGAATAGGAATAGGATTACCTTTTACAGTCTATAAGATTTCAAATAATTTTAAATTTGAAATTGGGTAGTCTGATGTTAAAAATGTCAAGACAACTACAGTATTCATTGAATTTCGCACAACTACGATTTATAAAAGAATTTTTTAAATAATTATTTGATGGTGCTAAATTATAAAAAAGATGACATTGTCTAGTGAGTCTAATTGGACAATGAAGAGGTATCTGCTCTAGAAGATATGGGCTCTCAATTACATTATTTATAACTTTATACAAAAAACATAAATCAGATATATTTCTACGCTTAATAAGTGAAGATAATTTATGGAAGGATGATGATTCTTCGTAAGAGTTAAATTTCAAATGAAGCTTACCATCCAACATTTTCAGAAATTTATTTTGAATACGATCGAGTTGAGCTATGTATGTTGAGTATTGAATATGTTTCGTTCTCGCAATAATGCTACTTTATTAGATTCAGATCGTTATTATAAATACAAAACTGTTTGGATTGACACAAAGAGAGGGTGTATGTCTATGACGACGTTGACTGACGTTGTTTTTACACCAATGCAACTTGAAACTGTAACAAAATATTTTTTTATTATTATTGTTTTATTAATTTTTTATGTTTTAGTTATTTGGATTGAATTTGTTTAATGTTTTTGCAGTTATTTAATTAATGGCGTGAATTTTAATTTAAATAATTTTTTCGTGTATGACCGAAAATAAAACTTCACGTTATTTCTTTTCCCTTAGAATTCATTCATTTTTTTAAAACCGACTAAGCATTTCCTTAGACCATAGTTGGAAGTTTATGTGATATTTTTTCTACGCTTTGTCGCTGTCGATAAATTCTAAATAATCATTTAGAAAAAATAACATTTACCTAAAAACTCGCTTTAATTTTAAAAATCTATAAAAAAAAGTGACTTCTAGAATTGTTTTAGTTTTATCTCCGATATTCAGAAATACGCCATTTAAAAATCACGCGTAGTAATTAGAAGGAGAAAAAAAAGTTTTTTTGCAGAACAGTGTTATTATATAGAACAGGGTTCACGACTTGGCCCCGTTAAACGACTCGACTCTGCTATAAACGCTAATTTATTCTAATAAAAACCTACTTGTCTCTTGCGCTTAAATATTCAGAACCTACTTACCAACACTTCCACCACACTCCACACACGTACCACAATACAACATATCCACAACATAAAGACTTGTTTCCTCACTATTGATGTCCTCAGAAATTTACTTTGAACAGTGTGTTGTGCACTTAATTGGTGCTATGTTATGTACATTGCCTTGAAATAATAATCTACCTTACCAAACAATATTGTAGGCGGAGTAGGCAGAATTTTTCTATACTCAATAGAACTGAACGAGTATCGAAAAATTTCAATTTTCAAGCGAATGCATCCTCTGGGCAATGATAATTTGAAAAAAAACATTGAAACTGCCCTACAAATTCGTGAGATTTACTTTTATTAAATTGGATCGACTGACATAGTAAATTAAATAAAATATTGTAAAAAGTTTTGAAGCAAAGTTAATATTTGCAAACATCCCATGACTTATTAATGAAAAAGAGTAACATGATTCCATTATCGTCAAACATATTTCAATCGAAGGATTTTCAGGCTTTTTGACCTGTCCCATCGGCTGGGTTAAGTGGTCACCTTATCGTATAGCAACATTCCCCATTCCGCCATGTGTATGACACCTTGGACTGGCACTGAAGCATGAGATGGATCATCATGCCTTCGACTACTGAATGATCAAAATGCACTGCAATTGCTTTTTATTCATTGTCCTATTTATTTATTTAAAAAATAATAATTAATCACCTCAACAGGCCAGGAGGCCCCAATTACAGAGGGGAACAACGTCACAAACACCCAGGCTTGAGAAAAATCACACTTTGATTTTTTTTCTGTACTCACCGGGAATCGAACCCGAAACCTCCGTATCGTGAGTCTAGCGTCTTAGCCATTACGCTAAGGAGGCCGCCATTAGGTTCAGATAATAGAATCGCACTATGTAGAGGTAAAAAAATACTTGAGCATTTTAAATTAGTATTGAACTTTATTTTATAATTAAATATACAACATTGAGGTTAATAATCCGTACCGACATTTCAGGAATCGAACCTTACAACCCTTTGCGCAGTAGCATAACGCACTAACCACTACATTACTAGGCGGATTATTTAGTATTTTTTGTGATAACTAAACTTAATTAATGATACCACCAATATTTCCCACTATTTAGGACTATAACTATAACATAATCTACAGTCATTTTTTATATTAATATATGTTATAATTATTCCCCTCTTCTTCTCCGGTATAAAGATACCAGCTGACTTCTTGTGTTCATTCTTTTTTTAACTATCTTTGTTTACATTATCTGTTATTTTTCTATATCTTTTTTTAACTGTTTGTTTACATTATCTGTTATTTTTCCATTTCTACAATGACTTTATCTTTCTCGCGCTGCCACGTGCACACTATATGACTTTCACAGTATACCCACAAACAGGAATATGCCTTGGTGGGATTTTTGTTTATATATTTTTTTTTATTGTACATATAGAGTGTTTTTAATATATATTCTATGTAAACAAAAAAAAACCATTTTAAATAAAAATTTTTTTTTTAATTACTTCAGCTCGAAATTGAGATAGTTATAAATAAAATATTTGATATGTTTTTTTTATTGACATTACTTGGGGAATTACACGATTTAAATGATTCTAATACACCCAGTCTGAAGATGCCGTAACAGGGTGAACGGGCTAAATGGTTAAATAAATAAATAGTGAAAGTGTACCAATTACTATACTTATTAATTATATTTAAATAAATAATTAAAATACGTCGATTCAAAGGAAACTTAGAACGGTTATGCTCTAGTTCATTATTATTGGAAATAATCTTGTTTTTCTCTCCACTTTAAACATGAAATCGTATTGAAAAAATATTGCTATCTACAAAATGCGGAAACATATTGGAGGCTGCCATTTTAGTAGTAAAAAATTGCAATAGGTTTATAATTGTATATGAAGTCCGCTATAAATGAGGTTCAGAAACTGGCAAAATATAAAAGGTTCACGGTCATTTTGGATACCCAATCCATGCTGAGAATCCGTGGACTCGTTCACTACCGGTGCTACGAGACGTGGATCTTCTTAGTATTGGATAGCTTAGCTTGGAGGTAGTTTGTGAATCCATATGCTCCACGTTGGGACAATATTTATTGTAAAAAATAAGCAAGTAGCAGCTTTAATTTATAAATCGTAGTGTTATATACATTTTTAAGGTCGTTTATTATAAAATATTAATTGTATATTGACAGTAGCAAGCAGTACATTTATGAAAATTGTTTTTATTTGCTTGCAAAAATTTACGATATTTTCACTAAGGTTAGTCCTAGGCAAGTCCCTTCAACACTTAAAGAATTAATTTATAGAACAAACTGTTTTGTTCCCGCTTAAATTATAGACAAAAATATTCTAGAAAGCACATGTGATTATATATATTTAACATTTTGATGTTTTGCAAATATATTTGTATTCTCTTTTTTGTAAAGCCTGTATAATGTATAGGCGTGGAAAAAGAATAAAAATAAAATAAATTTAAAACACTAGAAAACAAAGAAATTAGACCACAAATGAAGACTGCAAAGAAGTATCTGGTTTCTTCATTCATTCTAGGGGACTTTATAATATTGCGACATTATAATAAATTCCCTCAAATATTTTGATTTTGTCTGAGAAAAAAATTTAAACCTAATATTAAAAAATTTATTATAAAATGTTTTTTAAACTTCATTTAACAAAATACATTTTTTAATAATATTTTGACTAACTATGTACCTAATTTATGTAAGTATATTCTCTACTAGTCATGTCTGCCTTTCAACAAATGTACTGCCTTGTATTTTGGTTCCAATAACTTAAAATGAAATGAAAAAAAAAAATTGTGGGAGCGGAATTGAATAGATGATTTTAAAAGCAGAGGTATTAACCCAATTTATGTCATTGCGGATAATAAAACTAATTAGCGTTGTCTTTCATCCTAACTTTTTTATTCAACTTATCTGGAATGAATCGTTGTACAAAAATTCATTCAAACGGTTGATTTTTAATCCGGAGTTTCTAGAGTCTAAGCTATTTTTTCTAGTTTTAAAAAAGAATTTATTGTAAACGATCTTTTGATTTATCCTGACATATGTTAAGACCTTAATACATCCTTTGTGAAAACCAAATATTCAGTTCATAATGGAGATCTGGTACCAACCCTATATTATGGAAGCTAAAGTATGGAGTTGGAAAAAAAAAGGTCGAAAGTAGATTGAATGCAATTAAAACGCAACCTCTCAACGCATCGAATTTGTGGGTTAAAATAGATGCAATCTAATGTCGAAATTTCGGAATGCAAGGCTGAGATAAGCATTATCACCAAAATTAAGAAAAAGGTCTTTACGATGGTTCAGTCGTGTAGAGAGATGGATGATGAAAGAAACGGCTAAAATAATATATTATATGCGAGTGTGCCTGATTGTAGAAGCCGATTGAAGGCTACAGTGATCAAGAAAACAAGTGTTGAAAGTGGGCATGTGAGAAGTCGAAAAGATGTATGAATGTGGTAGAAGCAAGAGATAGTATGCCAGGATCGAGTAGTGTGGCATTCTATCGATGATGGTAAGTAAGATAGTTCGTTAGTAATTCAAGTGTTTTGATGCTTTTTTATTTTGTATCATTTCTTTGTAGGCGCTTTTGTATATGCAATCCGATAATCATTTGTGCTAAGCTTGGAGAGGAGCACCTTACAATAAGGAGTAATCTTTAATTTCCCTCCCTGTTTTCGCATATCCTGCATCCCTCTCGCGTTCGGCTGTTTCCGTCAGCGCCCGACGTGCCACTAAATCAGTTCGGGTCGATCTGTCTCAGGGGGCGGTCGTGATCGTCTCGCCTGTCAATTTATTTCGACGAAAAATACGATATTTCCGAACTAATAAATGTACATAGGTACTCGTGTACGCGTAAAGTGGATAGAAGTTAAAAGTGTTTGTTGAAGTTATTAAGTGGAATCAAATAAATAAAACTAAATTGTGATTGACAAGTAGTTTTGTTTCTGGAAATACATTTATTGGAGTTTAAAAATAAAAAATTCCAGAGGTATGTAAAAAAATTTATTATAATTGTAATTTATTTTTAAAAAAAAAAATTATATTCCATTTTATGAGATTATAAGTAATGTATCTAGTCCAATATCTAATGGTGTTTTCCTTCAAACAACCTTTTTTTAGAAAACATTTGCAGCAAAAAACTATTTTTCAGAGAGCAGCTTTTACTAAATGCCATAGTGTTAAGAAAATATTTTTTCAAAGAGAATTTACAATTTGAAAAAAAATTGGTAGTAAAAAATATATTCATCAAGTTCTCTTTTCGCTTTTAGTGGTTTATAAAAAAAAGTGCCTTTTTTAAGATTGATTTTTAATATGTTTTTAAAAAAAAAAACACTATATTCCTAATTTTTAAACAAAAGGCAATATATCAATTTGTATTTACTTTGTGTTACTACCACTTTTTTTACAAATTAAAACACCTTTTTAAGTGAATAAGTCTTTTTTATATTTCATAAAGTAATAATACAATAAAATAAAGCAACGATGTTGCATTGAAATATTTCATTTCTTGTTCTTAATCTGTCTGGAGTACTTAAATTTAAAAATAAATTTATTTAACTATAATTATATAATTATATAAATTATGTAAGAGTATATATATTTTTTTTTAGCATTTTTCATCGTACAAAAGTATATCGCTACCCAATGATTTTTCGGGAACGGGATTTCTATCGAATTAACATAATTATTATTGTAATTTCAATTATTCTTTCAGCTACCAAGCGCTTTGACATCTTGTTTTCTGTTTGCGAAGATTTCCGAAAAAGAGAGTAATTAAAATTAATTTAAAATAAGACTTTCATTTTTTTACTACACCTTAGAATAAAGTTTATGTATTAAAAAATATAAAAAAAACGCAATTTAATTATTGCGCATTGGCTTACTCGGGATTTATGCCCCAGTGCAGAGACGTATACCTCAATAAAAAAAATACGTTCCAATCGCCTTTGCAGGGAAAAAACATAAAAGCCAGGAATGTAGAATGTACTTTTTCTAGCCTTAGGGTAAAATTCAGAAACGGGTTGTGTAAAATCTTTAGTGAACGGACTTTTAAAAAAATATTCTACATGATATACATGGTGTAACTAAACTCGATGTGCAATGGGAAAGAAGTGAAAACGTAGAATATGGCCTATCTAGCCAAAATGCGGCCTCCGTAGCGTAATGGTATTAGACGTTGGACTCACAATCATTCGGTTCCGAGTTCGATTCCGGTGAGAACACAAAAAATAAAGTGTTTTTTTCTTAACGTGGGTTTTTTATCGTTGTTTTCACTGTAATTGGGCCTCCTAGCCTTGAGGTGAATATATTTTATTTTATTTTATTATTTAAATGCATTTTCCGGACGGCAGTAAATAGATACAAGGGTTAAACGTCCGTTGCCTCACTTCTGTGTTTCTTACGAAGTCAAACCACCGCATACCTAATATTTGGCGTCAGGTTCAGCGTCCTGGAAGTCTACTAAAAAATGTACCTACTCTAATATTAACATAACATATGTAACGTAGAGGGTGTGAGGCTTACCTGATTTGCTCATCATCCTCAGACGCTCACCTGCATAGCTCAATCAGTTAGCAAGAGACTCACGAAAATTTATAAAAGTAAGCAAGGATTGAAATACCACAGAGTTCAGAATATAAATAAAACAAGGCTATAGAAATTCAATGTGTGTAATTAAAAAATATAAGTATGTTTACAAGGTTAAGAAGATGTGTTAGGCACGGTAAGTATATAGGTTATAATTTTGACAAGATATAACAAAGATATAATTGCAAATATAGGTTGAAAACTTAAGTAATGAATCCATCCATCGAATCATTCATACTGGAATTTACAATTAAAAGTTCTACGTCGAAGATTGAAGAAAAAAACAGTCTAGTGTTGAGATGAACGAAGTGATTTGGAGGTTAAGAATTTAATTTTTATGTAGAGGTGAAATTTTTGAAGAGAGGTGAAGAATCCATGTATCGTCAGTGTGCAGTGTCCACATCAGGACCTGCACGAGGTGAAGCTTTGTTAATTAGTCCTTTGAGGCATCAAATTGTAAATATATCCTCACACGTGGTCCAGAATTTCACGCGTGAGCGATGACGGATATGGGATAATATCTGCGTTCCGTGATGTACCGGTCAGCGTGTGACACTCGGTAACTAGCTGATAACTAGACACGGATCAGTGTCTAGGCCATTTTTAATTTATAATATTCTAATATTATGTCAGGAGTAAGGAAGTATATAAAGGGAGGAATTTAGACCTGAAAAGATTAAAGTGACTGGGCTGTAGTACGTAGTTTTGATTCGGGGATGGAAGTTAATATTAAAAAAAGCTATAACACTTACGATTACGTCTTCATTCCCCAGGATTTATGCCGGGTCGGCCTGAATAGAAAATAAAATGCGGCCGTTCGCCATGACAGTTATTTTTTGCAAGAAGGAATCATAGACGAAAAAGCTCAGAACGAGATTTCACTTACCATAGAGCAGATTCTGTGGTAATGAAATAAGGTAGAATAACGGGGTCAAAAGTTAAATTGCTATTTTTTTATCAGTTAAAGGGAAGTCAGGAATGTCATTCTTACGAGAGGCGGGAGAATAACATGACAACACTCCCTTCCTCGATAAACAAAAAAAGATTTCAAGAAGTTACTATTAGAGATTTGAAGATGAAGTTTTGGAGTAAGAATCAAACATACGTACTACAACAAAATATGGGTTACCAAGTTGTATTAGTAATTTCCTGTGTGCCCTTGGTTCGAAGGTACACAAGGAAATAGTAGAATTCTGAAACATACAAAATTATTACATCACATAGAAATTCTAAAATAAAGTACGTAGATATTTCAGTCACTTGCTTGGACCATCTAGTAAATTTGGTTTTGGAGAACTGGCTTCGCTTGGGGACATATTCCCTCATAGCAAAAACGAGCGCCGAGCAGTTCTTTGTCGAAACATTAAGGTTTAGTAACCTCGACTTCAGAAGCTGTCTTTAACAGAAGTAAACAAAGCGCTCTTTTTGGAGACTACACTCCAGATTTGACTTTATTTCATTATTAATACAAAAACAAGTTAAACAAAAGCATTCTGTTTTGAGATGAAAACTCCAGAATGTTTTGGGTTGGCGGACACTTGTCCTCAGTGATTGTGTGCATTTCTAGCACCTAAGATTAATTATCCTAAATACCACAGCATGACATCACAGCTGTTCAATAATCTAACATTATGTTTTAGTAAACAAAAACTTAGAGAACTTTTATACACATTCGTATAACTATGAACGTACACATTTTTTGTACAAGAAAAACTAGGTCAAGCGAAAAGGTTGTTGACAACGTGATACACTACAAGACAAAAACATCATTATCAAGAAAACAAGATAAGGAATAGCATATAGCTAACTATCTACACGTTGAAAGGTTTGTGCAAAAAGAAAACAGGTAATTTCTATTATCAATTGAAATCAATATCACATCAAGGATTGATATTTATTACAGATTAATTTTGCAATTCACACCTCCAGACGTCTCCTTTAGCTAGCATTGCAAAATCAAAACTGGGGCAAGAATTTTAAATGGAATGTTTTAGGAATGTTTTTTTTTGAGTATTTATTTATATGATTTATTAAGCAAACTGTTTTTCTTTTTTGACAACAAGAATCTATGAAAATCTCACCTACTGTCAAGAGTTTCATAGTCCTATACTAAGGACGGATAATAAACTTATGAACAATCTGTACTTACACTACATTAGAAGGTAAACAGATTTAAAAGAACATTCATTTTTTTTTCTCTTGCAAGTAGAAAATTCCCAGTGAAAATGTGCTAGATAAGAATATGATTTAATATTTAATTTGACAGTTATTAATTTTCATTACATTTTAAGATAATGTTATTGTGTCGTGAGCCTCACAGATTCTAGAAGTCTGCATGGTGCACTGAAAAAACATTAGATCAAAGCGAACGAAGTTGATTATTGTTGTTTATTGAATTTACTTGCAAGAAAAAAATGATGTACTGCCAAAGCAGTTAGTAAAAGAACACCTTTCCTACAGATAAATATAATTAGGTTTGAATAAATGCTAATTTTTAGCCTAGACGCAAAACCTCAAGTTATTCGAGATTTCATATATTCTAATATACTAGCATTGTTATATTTACAACATAAGCATGAAAAACAATGAATTTTATTTATGTTTTCACAAGGTTTTTGATGTGGAAATTTCCCACGAAATCTTCCATCAACGTCCTGCACCGCATAGATAAGAGGAGATATCACTTTTGTGATTTTAGTTTAACAAAGCGTGGGGCTAGTTTACTGGAAAAGAATTCCGCCGCATTCGAACAAGGAAAATTCGTTCTCCAGACAATCTGTCCCTCAGTATATACAGCATCTTTCCGTCTTAAGTTTGTAATGAGTCGCGTTACGTTTGTAGGCGCTCATTAAGTTGTTTTGAACCTGCACGTAAATGTTTTTAAGTTCGTCTAACTTTTCTACGTAGGGAGTAGGTTCATCTATTTCCACCTCGTCACCCTGGAAAGATGTTTCGGATGTCTCCGAATGGAATTCGCCTCGCATGTTCTGTTCTCGGCCGTGAAATATAAAAAATGGGGTGTACAAAGTGGAAAGATTGACAGTATTATTGATTGCATTTGCAACCAAAGGTATAGTTTTGCACCAGTTGCGATGATTTTGTTCTACTTGCATTGCGATAGCAGTCATAGCAGTTTTGTGATAACGCTCAACGGTATTAGATTGAGGAGAATAGACAGCGTTTAAAAATAAAGTAGGGATTGAGTATTTAGTGAGAAGTTCTTTAAATTTTTTAGAGATAAATTGAGATCCATTATCTGAAATTATGACTCTAGGGGTACCCATGAATTAGAAAAATGTCATTTTCCAAGTGCTTTATGATATTTTCAGCAGAAGATTTTCTTATGGGGAACAGCCATAAGAATTTAGAGAAAACGTCTAACACGGATAGTATGTAAAACGTGTCCCTGCGTTAGACTTAGGTAAGGGACCTACAAGGTCAATGGATAAAACATTCCATTGGTTTTGTAACTTTCTTAGGATTTTTCATCAGTCCTAGAGGAGGTTTTTGAGAGTGTTTATATGCTTTGCATAATTCACATTTATTAATATAGTTAGCTACGTCCTGGAACATTTTCTCCCAGTAACAAAAGAGTTTTAATTTATTATAAGTTTTAAATATTCCCATATGGGCTGCCTGTGTGCATTAGTATGATTTTCTTCTAAAAGCCTAATGCGATCGTCTGCTGGAATCACGAGTTTCCACGCATGATCCGCATGTAAATTATCTGAAGGTTTAAAATATTTATATAATTTATTGTTTTCAATACGATACCTGGGATAGGAATCAGGGTGTAAATTTACTGCGTTAAATAATTGTAAATAAGAGCTATCGTTAACGTCATGAAAATCGGTTAAAGCTGCCACTTCTATGCGAGATAATGCATCGGGCACTGTATTTAATTTTCCTTTTACGTGTATTACTTCAAAGGAATATTGGAGTAATTCGGTACTCCAACGAGCTAATCTTCCGTAGGATTTTGTAAAGAGTTTAACCACTTCAAACTGTAGTGATCAGTGAAAACTTTAAAAGGTAAGGCTTCGATATAGGGCCTAAAATGTCTAATAGATTCCAAAATGGATAGTAAGATAGTATTAGGGCCTATATTATACATAATCTATGTTTCTTTCATAAAAGGCATTTTCTCAAATGTAAGATATTATGTATATGCGGATGATACTGCACTTGTCATTTCTAATGAGAATTTAAACGAATGTAATATAATGCTACAAAATGATTTTAATAAGCTGCAAAATTGGTGTCATGACGCAGGCCTATTAATTAATTCCAAAAAAACAAAATTAATGCATATCAGATCCCCTCACGCTAAATTTAGTACTTTACCTTTAATAAAAGCTCATAATTTTGATTGCCTTCATGACACCAATAATTGTAGAACTTGCTCATGTGAAAATATAGATATTGTTATGATTATACTTATTTGGGAGTAGTAATTGATTGTTTTTCTTTAAGTGGGGACATACACACGTGGAAAACATGTAAAACGCCTGAGATCTGTTGTTGGACAATTACATAAGCTAAAGTTTCTAGTACCCCTATCCACATTAAGATTAGTGTATTTATCCCTTGCTGACTCTATAATAAGATACGGTATTACTGCATGGGGACATTCTTGTGCAACTAATATTAAAAATGTGCAAAATGTACAAAACGCTCTCTTAAAATTGATTGCTCCCATAAATGTGTATAATCTAAGGAAAAATGTTCCATTCTTATTCCAATCGCTTAACATATTACCCATTAAGGGGATATTATGGAACATAATTATTTCACAGCAACTGTTTATTAATGAATATAAAAATAAATTGGAACATGTTTTATCAAACAACAAGATTCACATTAAATGATGGATTAGTTGTCCCTAAACTAAAAATAAATATGGGCAGAGAACATTGGAATACATTGTTCCAAAATTATTTAATATGTTGCCAATGGAATTAAAAAAATCTTTAAGTAAAAATGAAAATATTGGCTCCTTGAAGATCTGGCTTGGAGAAAGAGCTGTTTTGTATTTGAATCTATTAGTATTTCTAAATTCTTTCTTCTTTTTCTTCTTTCTTTTTTCTTTTTCTTTATGGTTAAATATTATTTCTTAGACTAATTTATTTTTACTTTACTTTGCACTCTAAAACAGCTATAATTTTATTTTATTATTTTTTTGTTGCACCCGATGACAAATTGTAAAAATACAGTTTATCGGGACAAGATTGATGTATTAATTTTAATTTTAAGTTTTTCAAGTTTGTAAAATTGTTTATTATAAAATAAAAAAAATAAAATAAAAAAATAAATAAAATAAATTCCTCTCTGTGACAGAATAATTACGTTCACACGCCGTCAGGGTGCGTGAAAAGAATGCGACAGCATATTCTCCATCTTCTGTCTCCTGTCCTAGGAATGATCCTATAGCAAGATCGCTAGCATCAGTATGCAGATTAAAAGGTAATTCAAAGTTGGGATTTCTTAATACTGGTGCAGAAATCAGTGCATCTTTCAAACGTAAAAATGCAGTTTCGGCCTCTTCCGACCAACAAAATTTAGATACACCTTTACTGCTTCCCGTCAACTTGGTCAAGGTTGCAGTAATGGTAGAATAGTCATAAATAAAACGTCGATAATACGAACAAAGTCCTAAGAAACTCCTTAAGGTTTTGACGTTAGTAGGTCTGGGATAATTTCTAATAGATTCTACTTTTTGAGGATCAGTGCGCAGACCTTGTGCGTCCACTACATAACCTAGATATTTTAATTCTGACTTGCAAAATACAGATTTCTTTAAGTTAATAGTTAAATTTGCCTCCTTTAAGGTACATAAAACTTTTCTCAAAAGTTTGATATGTGAATCAAAATCCTCACTAATTATATTAGGAGATCGTCTATAAAAATATGAACATTTCGGTCAAATTTCGGTCCAAAGAGTCTATCTACGAGGCGTTGCATCTCGGCGGAACTATTGCGGAGACCGAAAGGTAAAACTTTAAATTGAAATAGTCCACGCTGTGGTACTACAAAAGCTGTTTTAGATTTAGAATTTTCATCAAGGGGTATTTGCCAGAATGCTTTAGAGAGGTCAATTGAAGTTATGAATTTAGCACCATTCAGGGTCTGTAATATAGATTGAATGTGTGGTAAGGGATACGAATCACGTACAGTTACTGAATTTAATTTGCGAGAGTCTAGACAAAAACGAACAGAATCGTCTTTCTTAGCGACTAATAATACTGGGTTACTCCACGCCGATTTAGACGGTTCTACGACATCTAGAGCTAACATCTCATCTAGTTCTGCTTCTAACTGTGCCTGTCGCACTGGAGATAATGGATAATACCGTTGTTTAATAGGATTTCCTGTAGTCTCGATTTTGTGGTAGACTAAGGTTGTCCTTCCCAGTCCTCTCCGCTCGAAAGATATGTCTTCAAATTCAGCGACGACTTCCTGCAACTGCTTCCGTTGGAATTCAAGCAAGTCCTCAGGAGCGTGCAGTGCTGAAACATGATGAGAAAAACGCTGAGTATCTGTGTTGATCGATATATTTTTAAATAGCGAGGGAGCGATATTAAATGTAATCCAGAAATCTACTCCTAGAATTATTTCTGGTGATAGGTTAGTTACTATCAAAAAGGATATGTTATGAGTTGCACCATCTATTGATAAGGGCAATTTAATTTTTCCAATGACAGCCTGTTTGCTATGATTGGCTGTAGTGATAAAAGTGTTAACTTTTTCTATAGGGAATACAGATAAATAAGAGTTTTTTAAAGAAAGCGGCGTCAATACAAGAGTTTGACGCACCAGTGTCCATAAGACCTTGTAAATGTTTGTTATTGATAGTAAAATTCATAAATGGGCGTAGATCTCGATTCCGGGCACATATCACCGGCGCAATACTGGCGGTATTCAAAAATAAGCGTACAAAGTCCAAGTGCTTCTTCCAAGCCACTGGGTCTGTGTAGTTCCTTTTTAGTGAAACCACGCCGGTGCCATACTAGTTTTTTGAATTATTGTTTTTAAGATTTGAAGCGTCTTTAGTGTCTTGACACGAGCAGTTTCGCGTCAGAGTGTTTTGCTTCCCACAGCGAAAACATACAATGGTTCTCACAGTCCTACAATCTTTGTAGAGATGACCATTGCGCTTGCATTTCAAACAAACCACTTCACTTAATTTGCTAGAAAAAGTATGCTTGGAAGGCATATCAGTAGATAATTTTTTACTAAAAGTTAGAGAAGTCTTAAAATGGGAGAAGAGTTGTCGCTTGAGACGATGGTTGCTACATCGTTGGATTTGTACACATTAGAGGTCTTCTGTGCGTTATCGTTAACAAAGCTAGATTTGGTGAAGCCATCTACTTTGTGTTCACGGTAGCTAAACATTTCTACCGTTTTGCTATGCTTCAAGAGATCTTGAAGAGAGTGTATATTTCCTGATGTTATAAGAGGAATATATTCAGGTCGGGCGTTTTTTAAAACATGAGTCAAAAGATAAGTGGGGGACCAGGGTACCTCAATTTTCTGAGCCAGATCGGACACTACAGTTACGTAGTCTGCCATGGACTCGTTAATCAACTGCTTACGCTCTTGGAGCTGTTTTAGGATGATATCTCTGTGATAAGGGGTGGAAAATCTAAAAAGTAGTGCCTCCTTAAGTTGGGGCCACGTCTCGAACGTGTTTTTCAAGGGCCAAAACCATGTTAGCGGAATACCAGACAAAAGGTCTGTAAAAGAATTTTATAAGAGTGGAGTTTTGAATCCGTCTGCTGGAGATCAAAATGTCAAGATGATAAACAAAATCGTGGATACTCTGCGATCCATCGAATCTGATTTTTAAACTACTTAATCCTAAATAAATGTTTTTAGGAAGATCTTCGTCCTTCGACGTTTCTCTTTCAAAGTGCGTCTGCTTCACCAGCTTCGGTGGTGATGCATAAGAAGTTGGCAGTGTTTAAACTTTCAAAAGATTTAAGTGTCTGATTAAAGGCATGAGCTTGCTCTCTGAGCTGTGACTCATCATCGGCAGGAGTAATTTTCATTTGTTCCAAAGCTTCCTTTATTTCAGCCATCGTTGTCTCAGGAGTGATTCTGATTTCCTCCATAATGCAACGAAAAAGTTTCGCCAAGCGAAAGAAAAATTTAAATGAAAAAAGTAGACTTGAGAGTTCAAAATAAGTTAAATAAAAGATGTTATAATATCAAACGTACAACCTGTATAATTTGCTGACGAAGTGTCGTCGGCCACGGTGCGTGTTCTCAGAGAATTTGTATAATAGCAGCTCCATATTCCATTTAGTTCCTCAATAGTTAAACTTTCCAATTCGTCGTCTGTAATTTAAAAAAATATCTCAGTATCCATGCTTTACAAAAATGTCATAGTTTGCCCACTGTGCGAAAAGGCATAAAGAATAAATAAAGGAAAAGTCAATCCTGTATTTATAAAGATGTATTAACTTTTAAAATAGTTAATAGTAAGAATTTTGCCTCATGGCATTAGATGATTTGTACAACAATCTACACTCCACATGTAGGTAGGTAGAATTGGTAAAAGTTAATTTTACAAGTATCTGTAAAATTTACAGGTTATCATAGAATGATTTTCCACAATAATCTTCAGTAAAAGGAAGTAACGTTCACAGCACAGCACAAGATGTAAGATTCAATATAATATTGAAGAGAAAAAAAAAATGTTGTTCAGAATACAATGTTCCAAACACAAGTTATTTCACAGAAAACTATTCTGCAAAATTTTAGATAATTCAGCTTTTTTTATTCACTACTGATTCACTAGATTCACTTCCAGATGATTCAATAATATAAAAGATAAAACTTCTTTTTTACTAAGAATTCAGCAAAAAAAAAAAACAAGATGAGAATCAAACTTCTCACAGCACAAGTGTATTGTATCAAGGTTGCCACACAGAGTGTTTTTTGATTCTACCCACGCCAGCTTTTTCCATCAAGTTTGTGACAAACTTAATTTAACAAAAAATTTCTACCTTCATGTTCAAATGCATACAGTAGATATTTTGTCCAAAAAAAATAAAATTTTTGAGAGATTGTGTTATTTTTTCTCAAAAAAAAAGAAAGTAAAATAACCAAGATCATGCCAGCCTACAGCATATTTGTGACATGCAAAATAGCCACACAATGTGATGTCTTCTGCATCAGTATGTTAGCAGAACAAAAAAACATAAGTAGACATATAATGTCTGACTTAATTTTAGAGAATTTGTATTCTCATAGGAAAGTAAATCACCAGTAGCTTTCTGTATCAGAAAATTGATTAGAAAGAAAAGAAAAATAAACAAAAATAGAACTTCAATAATGAGCGATTTCACCTGATTCTTTGTCAGATGTTCTCCTTCTTGGCTGCAGGGTTGAAGTAGCGTTCAAACGTCATAGCAGCACGCCTACTCTAGTCCTTGCATCTGGTTGCAGCATCAAGTTGCTCTGCCATGTCCTCCGTCTTGGCACGTTCAGAGGTTGGGGATTTTTGGGAAGGGAATGAGATAGAGGTTTTGACATAATATATATAAATATAATAATAATATAAGTTTTATTTACATTCTTACCGTCTGTGGTGGGATGATTTCCAAGATTATAGAAGTTTATAGAGATAAATGGGCGCCAGTGAGTCAAATATTACATACAATAAGTAAAGTCAGGGTTAATTATTAAAGACAGGGTGAACTTGGCCCCACGTTGGGCGCCATTGTAATGCAAAAAAGAAATGGGGTGGGTTTAGTGGTGATGCAATTAAAAGAGAGATGAAGTGTGTAAGTAAAGAAGTTAGATAGGCAGGGTGCATAGTTATGCAATCCCTGAGGGGTTGCACCACCTATTGCATTTCACCAGTTAGCTCAGCGGTAGATCACAAAAGACACATTTATAGAAGTAAAGAACTAGACCAATATATATTAAGCAATGCAGTTTGAAACCAACCAGGATTATGGATACCTTAAATGAAAGAATTATGAGATTTTAAGTACAATATTTATTACCAAAAACGACTCTAAATTACTAAAATACAACAACTTAAAACTAGGGAATTGTGTGTAATGTGGTGTAAGTGTGCACGTGTTCGACGATGACCGTAGTAAGGTTCTACATCCTGATCCGCCGAAGTCTAGCTTCCATCTCGAAGATCTAGCGTCATCAAGGGGTCATCAACGGACAGCATTGACACGATCCTCCAGACAGCGTGGGAAACCGCGTGGCATTCCAGCATGTGGGGACTCCAGAAGAAGTGTCCAAAACTCCCAGCTTTGAGGTTAGGTGGCCTCACGTTGTATCAAGATCCAAGTAAAATTGCCATTCACAATGATCGTCAATCATCGTGGCAAAGTAAAGTATGTTTGATTGATTGATTGAGAAGAATAAAATAGTAGAGGATAAATAGGAGAAAATTAGGGAAAAGTCTAGGAGAAAAGTATAGGAGAAAGCCCTTTGTAAAAAGAGAGAAATTTACAAAGTTAGTTTACCGCCAAAGTCAATGTGAAGTTTGTTACGCCTAGATGCTCCCAAGTGTTGGCAATCCTCTGAGGGCTGCCACAGGGGAGATTTTAGGGTTATGTTAATTGCCTCGGCTAACTTTGGTCGGCAGAACAAAGATCTCTCCTCAGGGAAGTTCGCTGGTTCGGTGAAGCTCCGCGGGGGTTGAAGAGTGCAGGGTGAAAGGGGACGGCGGGCCAGCGCATCTGGGGTGCCTTGGCCAAGCGATGAAGCAGCTCGACATCGAAATGCGCTCCATCGGGGTGGTTGAGATAATTTATCAGAATTTTATTCACATTGATAAACAACTTATTGATATCTTAACAATACAGAAAGTTCTGAAAAACAAAAGTTATTGTAAAATACAGATTTTGAATAGATTTGGCCAAAAAAAAATTTATAATGCGGAACGTAATAAATTTTCAAATACTATAACATTCAAACAGTAAATATTGTTATCAACCAATGAGTATTTAATTCCCTTTCAACATCGAGTTTTACCACTTTAGTATCCCATCACTGTGCAGAAAAAGTTTAATTTTTTGTTGTTGCCTTTTCCATTTAGTTCCTCTGTCTCCAAATTACTATCAGAATATCTAAAAAAATAAGCATGGTAACCTTGATTGGGCAGACCTTGTGTATTTGTAAGAAGCTCTTCAGATGATACTAAAAATCTAAATACATTATCAATGAACAACACTAGGTTTGCATTGGTAATACCATAATAAAAACTAAGATACGACTTAACCCAGAATTTGTGCATAGCGCCATAAAAGTTAGCCCACATATATTCCATTAGTTTCGCGAGCACATTGAGATATCAATATTTTCGATATCAATTGGAGTATCATAGTTCCAGTTATATTTTTGAAATTGCAGTATGGACTATACGTTTTGCAATGTTTTTAATTTCAATGTAATTCTCCTCGTTTGGTTACTGTAAATATTTGAGGGTCGATAAGGAGGAATAGGTACATACACAATCAATCATAAATTTTTTCAATCATATGTACATACCAATAATAAATACTTTTTCTATGTCATTAAAGAGACAATTAATTCTCTATGGTTTGTAGACATTTGACATGGCAATAAACGAATTCGTACTCTATTTATACGCTGTAGTATTTAGATTTATTTCACTTACACATCAATACAATGTTTAAAGTGGAAACCCATTTCATTCAGACAGGAATTGTTGTTTAAGCCCACTGCACCCTCGTTAAGACCATCATTATTAAATACGCTGGAATCAGGGGTTGTTAAGTTGATGCTTTAAAGAAGCAGGCAGAGGGCTTAAGTAAAAGGCCCTGAAGTTATTATTATGGTAAACCCATATTATAAATTTATATTTATCAGTTTTTTAAAAATAATTTTATCTCTATTAGTCTTTATTTGCAATTAAATATTTAATTTGACAGATAATTTTTTTATACGTTTTTTTTCGGATTTCAAGATTTTTCCAACCATTTTTCTCAACCTAATAAGTTAATTAGCGTTGATTAGGGTGTCCAAATCATTTTTGAATTGAAGTTCTCCTAATGTGATTCAAATTCTAATGTTTCGTATTATATTAAGGAAAAAACCCCATTTGTTTATTATTATTTTGTTTGATGGCTTATTTTCCGGCAATCGAAACTAAGCTCAAAACATTTAATAACTGAAAGTAAAGAAAACATTCGTATTGTAATGAGGTATCTAATTCAAAAATCGATTTTAATTTGTCAAACGCATATTACTATGTACATCTTAACATCCAATTTTATTATGTAACTATGAATATTATAAGATTATTTTCTGTGATAATTAACCTACTATACCATTGTGATACATAATGGGATATTATAACTGAAGTATGACTGCGTTCTTGTTATTATAAAACTTTGAAAGAAAGTATTAATGTTCGTATTAATCTTTTACTTTAAATCCCTAAAGAGAACTCTGAAAGTCTTTTTTTCAATTTCTGCCTAACCTATTCAACTTTTTATACGATGCAACCGACATGCTAACGCATTGTATGTATGGTAAGTACTCAGATCAGAAGTACTGTGCTAAATTACAGTTTCTGCAATAAATTCAATGATACATTCCCTTGATATGCCAAATGATGCACGTCTATTATTCTAAATACAATAAACGAAAAAAGAGCTATATGTATCAAACTTAATATCAATCGCATTGTCTCCTCATTTTATTCTTGTCGAAAACTTATCTCAATATTTGGTACTTGGAGAACATTTTAAACATTTAAACAAAAAGATTTCAGAAATATAGCTCGGAATAGTATGCGCTCGTTTATTTATCCCAGATCGATAACTTGTTTATCGCGTGTTCCTTTGTGGATCGCGAAAACGTTATACATCCATGGGTAAGAAAATCGTTATCACGTCGCTTATTACCGAGTCGTTTGTGATCTGTGATCGATGGCAATACTGGTGTTAAGAGTGTGATTTTGGCGTTAGGACCCACAGCGGCGTAGGCGTGATTCGAAACCTTGTGTGCTAGGATGTCGTTAGGTTTTGTTATTCTTGGCCTCTTGCAATGGACTGATTATAAACAACCCTTAAATTTAAATAAATCATGTTTTACAGAGTGGTTTTTCCTCACTGTCTACCCAGTGGGGATATGGCGTGGATTGTTATTAATTTTTTGTTTAATTAATTAATTTTAATACACAAATTAGTTTCGTTGGGACCTCACTGTAATGAATTGATTCTTGTTCTGTACCTTTGATAATATTTTACCATTTATCGATACATATACATTTTTAAAAACACAAAAATTATAATAGATATCTAATTGATAAATCGACCTTCAAAAATAATTTTATATGTCTTAAAATCCAAAGAATATTATCTTATATTATCCGTTGTAATTTCTAAGGCTGATTTTCTCTTTAATTCTTTTGTTTTCGTTTGAGATTCATTTAAATAATTTTTAATTCCTTTATAACAATGCAAAGTTTGCTTGATCGACCTTTTTTACAGTTTTAAAATTTTTTTTAATCAGGTGATTATTAACACAGGAATCAGTTTTTTAATTTTATCTCATTATTATTTTTAAATGTTTAACTGAATGTATATTGGACTTTTTTCATATTTTATTCAAATATTGGGATATTTTAACTGAATTAAGTAATTACAGTTTTATACTTGATTCAATTTATTATATTTATTTTACATATGTACAATTCGAATAGGCCCTTGCTTATCCGCAGTCCCGTCTATCGGGCCCCGGCAGCGGGCGGTGAGCGTGTGCAAGTGCGCCGCCGTGACGGTTTACAGCTTAGATAAGCCACGCGCGAAGTTTGAATTTTAGAAGAATTTTACACAAGATGGCCGAAAAATGAAAGACCTAATTGATTATAATGAAAAAGTGTATCGTATCTGTTTTCTAATAAATTATGTATAGTATAATTATAAAAGCCTAATCAAATTTTCTTTAAAACTGCATATTCAGTTTTGTAACTTCCGAACATTATTGAAAACATTTACCACATAAATACGGACAGAATTTGCAGAGAAAAATTGAGAAATCAGACACTTTTGATTCGAATATAAAAGGATAAAAAAATTATCATCCAATGATTTTTATGCTTGTTTATCATCTAAATATATCAAATAATAAGAGAAAATATTCGAGGAAGGCCAAGAAAGACATGGCATGATCAAGTAAAACAAGTGCTTGAAAGTGGGCATGTAAGAAGTCGGAATAATCAACGTGCGTGCATGAGAAGATGTATGAACGTGGAGGAAGCAAGAGAAGTATGCCAGGACAGAGTGGTGTGGCGTTCTATCCTCTCTGCCTATGCCTTCGGAGAAATGGCGTGATGGTTAGTTAGTTAGAAAAAATACTTACAATATCAAACACAATCCAAAAACTCACAAGACGGTAACTTTTAAGTACACCAAACTACTCAAGCCGATGATGCAAAAGTGACACTGCCGGGAATTCCAGAACGAATTTACTCTATCGCGGGAACCGGTGGCTAAATTTAGTTTTTGGCTTCTTATTGGCTAATTCAAGCACCACAAAAGTTCGAATCATTATAAGCCATGAAAACTATTGTAAACATTACTTTTAAGGCAAATTTCGCGTCGACGCGGCCGCGGTCGGTGAGGCCGGTTATGACACGCCGGCGGGTCATATGTCTTTTCAGTAGCACTTAATTAGGACGCGCCGGCGTGTCATCGGCACCTGAGCGGATAAGGGCCTCACACTCGGTCCGAGTAGGCTAATAGATCGCAGTATCACCAGAGCTGTGGAGACTTCCCAGAATGACGACACCAGCCGAGAGGAAACGCAGCGGAGAAAAATGAAACGCGTGTTCACTAAACAGAACATAAGTTCAGACTGACCTTTATTTCCTCAAGTACCCTATTTATACCCTAAGCCTATGCGCGCGCGCCGCCGCCCTGCGCATCGCCAATCTGGAGGGGGGGGCTGGCGCCCGTTGGCCCCGCCGCCATTCCAAACTCAAGAAAGACAAGGACCAGACAAGGACCACCAGACAATACACAAATAAGTACAAATAATTTACAAATACAATCAAATAACAATCAATACAAATTTATCCTATGCTATAATTGTACCGACGCCGCCGCGGCCAGCCTCGAAAGCGATCTATTTCTTTATTGAGAGGCTAACACACGGCCTATGGGCGTCGGTATACCTAAACTAATCTGCGTCCCATACAATGCATACATAAGAGATAATTTTGAAAGGGCTGTAAGTCGTATACTGAATGAGGAAAATATAGAAAGCACGGGTATAAATTATAGTATGTGGGGGTGTGTAAAGTGGCGAAATAAGTGTGCGGTGTGCTGGTTAGTTAACCAAATAACACTAATTTTATACTTTGAACTACTTGTTGATACATATATGCTCAAATTGAGCAAATTTTTATTGATTCCTGTGACTGATTTTTTTACAATTCTGTGTTGATTAAGTTTTCATGTACAAAATAGATTAAGGTATATTATATGTTGCCTTTATTGTACTTATTATTTCTAGTTATTTGGCTGTGGTGTAATTTTATTATAAGTAAACTTACTGTACATAATTACATAATTTTAAAATGTTGATAGTTATCATTTTATATGTAAATAAATAATATTTATCAAAATAAGTACCTACTGCATTGAATAGAATATAAAATTTAAAATAAATAATATTAAATTGATTTTTGAAATTTCAACAGAGACAAAGAAGTTGTTTCTCAAAAGAAGGCAGATAGATGGTAACTTATAATATAATAAACAATTCACAAAATAATATCCGCATCTTCCAAAAATTGACCTAACGGGGAATGTTGTGATACGTCAAGTAACCAAATAACCCAGCTGATGTAAGGTCATAAGCCATGTAAATGCCTAGATAATCCATATTTGTTTCCTGAGCTTCTCTGCCTCTAGGGGTTTCAATGATGAACAATGCAAGCCTGTCATGGGTATCACCCAGTATTTGTCTACTAGTATTTGTACACATTCAAAATGTTCACATTGAATTCAACGTGATAGACTAGACAGAGATGAAGAAGTCAATGCTTTCTAAATAGAAAAATGCAGTCCTTCCCTGATGTAATCCAGTATTTGTCTACATTGTTTTGGACATAGGTACCTACTCAATATAATATTCAATTCAATATAGAAGTTAAAGCATAAATGTAATCTAAAAAGCCCTAAAATCTATTTGGTTATAAGAGTAACAGAGATAGGAATAATTGGTTATTTCTGTCAAATAACTAATATGAGATGCATTTTATTTATTTAAACTTGTATGTTGTGAGTTTTAAAAAAGAAATAGTAATGTTCCCGGGATGTCCCGTGCCGAGGGAAAATTTTTACAATTTTTAAAATGAATATATCATACAAATATGATAGTTGATTACTACTTGCCTAGTTATAGTAATTCTTAACTTTTTTTACAGATTAATTTAAAATAAATTTTATATGTTGTTACGCCCAGATGCTCCCAAGTGTTGGCAATCCTCTGAGGGCTGCCACAGGGGAGATTTTAGGTTATGTTAATTGCCTCGGCTAACTTTGGTCGGCAGAACAAAGATCTCTCCTCAGGGAAGTTCGCTGGTTCGGGTGAAATCCAAGTGCTACGCTCTCACGGATGATAACCTATAAAGTATTACAAGAAGGGGTCTCGCCTGCCGTCTGCAATGAGAACGCTGGTTTTTGATTTACAAGGCCTCTCGGCTATTTATTTCATTAACGCTCGGTTAATATCAAACGTTCCCACCTCTACATCACTACGGGACGGGAGAAGGGAAGGGTTACCACTCTAACTAGGCTATCCGTTGATGGAGCCGGGGCCGGCGCTGGAGCGTAGGGGACGACGGGGCCTGGCGGCGGGGGCCTCGCCTCCTGGAAGCGCTGGAGACGACGCAGCTCGGAGCGCCACGCGCTCCGCGGGGGTTGAAGAGACAGGGTGAAAGGGGACGGCGGGGCCAGCGCATCCTGGGGTGCGCTGGTGATGAAGCAGCTCGGAGCGCCACGCGCTCCGCGGGGTGGTTGAGACAACGGGGTAGGAGGAGATGGGGGCTGAACGCCCGGTAAAGCCTTACTTGATACGATGGTTTTGGGTAGATGAACTACGACTGGTTGCTGGTGGTTGGTGGTTGGGGGCCCGCTGCCAAAGAAAATACTCGGCGCTGCGGGTGGTTGAGATCGAAACGTGCTGGCGGCCGGCGGGCCGATGCTTCTGGAGCCAGGATGTCACCAGGGCGAAGGGATTACATCCCGGGCGCCTTTGTAGCGGCGCGGCGCGTGGATTGACTAATATTCGGTTTTTCGCGCGGGGAAAGGCAATTTTTAGGCACACTCACACACGAGTCTATCAGGCTTTGTTTTACGGCCTTACAAGCGGGATCGTTAGTTTCGGGTGATTTTAAACGTGACTTTTTGTCGAGACGGCCATTAGGCACGCGTCTCTCCTGGCCTGGGCTGGGCGGAAGTCCTGGACCGGAAGTGGGGTCAAAATCGCGGTCTATTATTCCTAATTATTTTTTGGGTTGGCATCTTGACTTGCAAGAGTCAAGTTGAGTTTCTATTGTGTTGGTATTATGCAGGGAATTGCTGAATGATGGACAACTTCATGTTGTTATGAAATACAGATGCATTTTCACTATATAACACATTCCCGGATGCAGGGTAAAGAAAAAAAATTAACTACTAATTTTTTAAACCGACGCGGTAGTGAAGGTTCTGGAACTAAAATCCTCTATCTAGACAGTGTGGGGTGGTAGGTATTTAGGTGTTGGAAGGAACATGTGGACAATTTACAATCAGTACATAACAGGTGTATGGCATGAGACAATTACATGGGTTTCAGTAAAGAACAGATAGATATTGCTGAAAAGAAAAATACACTTTTTCACTTATGATGGAGCCAATTTTTTTCGGTCTTCAACCGCACTTGCAAAACACACTTTGGCTTTTGTAAAAATTTTAGGTGAGGCCTACACTTATCTAACGTTTGTGGTGGTCAGCATGAGGGAATTTGGATACATAATAGTTGGATGCAGAGGTGGTGACAATTGAAAGAGAATTACAACCTATTAGTTACATATTGTAAGTTTTTTATACAGTTGGTGGTTGATGCAGCCCAAGTTGGCTGAAATTCACTCGCTTATAGAGTAGAAATTTTCCCATCAGACCTCAATCTGTACTCTCTTACAACATTACCTTTCTTTAGTATTTACAGAACAATCTGACATTGAATAGCATAAGATGTAGATCAGTGGTACCAGTTAACCAAAATTCACTCTAAATGAGATAGAAATTTTCTGATTTATACAAAAATTAATGATTCTTAAATGCAGAAACAATTTATACAATATGACAATTTATTTCAAATCAATACAAGACAAATGTCTAGGTGTATACAGCAAATTCCACTGAAAACGCCCATAGACCCAAATATTACAGTTTGATTGAACAATCACTAACTTGCCAGCAAAAACACACTGCAACGCTAGTCTCATGCTTCAATACAAACAAAAACTTCTGTGTTAGCAAACATTCCACTAACCCACAGATCCAAATTACAACTTAATATAACAATTACTATCTTGCCGGCAAAAAAACACCGCAACGATAATCTCATGTTTTCAATACAACAAAATCTTCTGTGTTAGTGCACATTTCACTAAACCAACAGATACATATTACAATTTAATTTAACAAATCTCTCCGTGCTAGAGTTCAACTCTCTCCACGCTGCTCAGAGCCATGAAAAACAACCGTCTCATGTTAGGCGCCACCAAGGTTTTTAGGGAGCGTACTTGGAACCCAAAGGATGTTATACACTAAAAGAGAATGTTTGGAATTTAGAGAGAAAAATAGAGAAAATATTTCTGCGAGGATCATCCCCAGACGACTTTTGCCTTGAATAGATATATTCTGCCCAAATAGACACAAGAGTGTTTATTTATTATTTATCGCTGGAGAAAATTTCCCGCAGAATACACAAGATACATAATTTCAAGACTCCCTGACAGGTGTCGACCGGCCCTACTGATGGCGTATAGTGATACAAAGGTATTACTATTTTGGATCGAACTTAACCCTGACAGGTAATAGAGAAACATTCAGAAAAATATACAATTTGATGACATAAGAAAACTTCAGACGAACAATACAATAAATAGTTGGCTATGATCCTATATACTCATTTCTTTTCTAAAAAACTTGCAACCGTGTTGCTTTTAACCTTTGCACAAACGTGCCTTATCTCTCTGTGCCTCGACTAACTTTTGATCACATTTCCAACCATTTTCAAAACAAAACACAAATTATCAGAGTCTTCAACTCTTGTTTATAGGTATTTCTTTGACTTATAATACAATAAAATTTTACAGTTCAGAGGCTACTTGTGAGATGAAAAAATGATTTTATACAATGTTGAAAACGCTAGGGAGGTTTGACTTTCATACATAGCACAGTTTACACAAATATTCTAGGATACTACAGTACAGATACCAGTGTCATATTTAGTAGTTTATTTGGCTATTTAAACTTATTTATTTTAATAAAAGAAGTGTATGTGCAGCAGGATTAAGAGTCTACATACATGATAAAAACTTAATTGGTTTGGAGCCCCTTACTAGGTTGGCGATTCCCAGAAAGGTGTTTCCGTGAGAAAAAAATGATGTGAAATATGCCACGTCCAACTGGCCAGGTGTGACGGGACACTTTCTGAAATGAGCTAACTAACTTTGTGTGTTATGCGAGATGGGTCAAGATTCAATATAATTACTTCTCCCCGAGCTGAATGAGAAAAAAGAATGATGTCAAGTTACATTTTACAAGCATAACAATTTATATACACATTTCACTTTATACCACACAATTGTAAAAATAGGTACATTTCACAAAGGTTTACAAATTTTTTTCAGAATACATGCTATTGGAGCAGTGCAACTTTTATACTTAAAACATGGTTTTTTATTTATACCTTAAATAATGGTTTCTCATCCCTTAAAGAACTTTAAAAACAGTACAGTAGGTACCGGTACTCTAAAGGTATGAGTTTTAATACTTAAAAATAGTTATCTGTACCTCAACAGATTCAAAAAACAAGCTTTTCACAAGCGCAGAACAGTGTTACACAAGTTTTGACAAGGAGTCCTTGTACAAAAATACTCTAAGAAAATCACCTTCGTTAATACATCCCTTATTGGTATTTTGCATTAGCGGGGATTCCAACCCAACATAAAATAAAAAATTAAGCACGCAGGATATCGTAGGGGTAAGAAGTACGGGGCAAGTCCTCAGATAATCAGCAGGAGGCTGGGTCTTGACTTAGTCTTCGAATATTTTCATATCGAGGTATTATGAGATTGTCTCCGAAGAGAACAATGGTTTTTTGTGTATGCGAACATACTCTTTCAAACTGACGTTTGGAAGTTTCTCCTACTCGTATCGTCAACTAATCCTAACATAAAATATACATTTTTATTTTCAAACAGGTGTTTGAGATTTACAATTTACAAAGTTTACAAGACATTGCTCCGTTCCGTCTATAGTCAAACAAAAAAGGGGAAAAAACGAGCTTCTGCAATCCACAGTATTTTGCAAAGTTCTTGTGTATGCGAACATACTCTTTCGCGCTCTTCTGGTGGGATTGAAAAACGGCGATGGTTACATCGTTGACAAAACGGTAGCACGCCAGTGCCCGATGGGTAAAGCAAAACGACAAAGCATTTTTGCAAAAGCGAGTGGCACGAATTGGTTCGATTCGGGTTTCATTATGAGAACTGTCAAGATCCCGGAGAGTAAAGTGAAAGAAACGAAAATATTATCCGATCCAATTGTTCAACTACTTATTTCGTTAATTCAGAAAAAAAAATCGGCGTGGACTGACTTTAGGTGAAAGTAAATTTCACTGACGAGAAGTAGGTTCACTTTTTTCACTTTTTAAACACTCGATTTGATAATCAGAAAAGGAATTTCCGTGTTCCGGAGCCGTATGTATTATTTATCTATATATATATATTTTTTTTTTTTTAATTTTATCCGATCCAATTGTTCAACTATTTTTTGTTAATTCAGAAAAAAATCGGCGTGGACTGACTTTAGGTCAAAAGAATTTTCACTGACGAGAAACAGGATCACTTTTTTCACTTTTTTAACACTTGGATTTGATAATCAGAAAAAGGAATTTCCGTGTTCCGTACGTAATGTAATATTTATCTAGTTTTTGAATTTCTTCGATATTCGAAATTTCTCTCGTGCTTTCGCAGTTAAAAGGTTAACAAAACAAAAATTATTTAAAGAATATTTCCCAAAAGGTTTCGTGACGAAAGAAATAATCCACAAACTTGGATTGGAATATGAACGTAAGTTGTTTGTTGACAGTTGTCCAATTTGACATCTGACGTTTGACGTTCCGTGTTTTCGTCACAGAAAATATCCGCGGGAAAAAACACAACAGCTGTTGGATATTTGACAACGGGAAAAATCTATCTCTGGTTTTTAGTGCTATAGTACAGGTCGAGAATAATTGATCTTTTGACATTTCTATGGCAACGTGCCGAATTTGACGGATTTTTCCGCAGTAAAGAAATGGCGGATATCGATTTTGTTCTCGACGTTTGACAGAAATATAGGAATTTTGGATTTTCTCACAAAACGGCCGCGGAATTGGTTTTTTGAACACACACTCACGATTCTTTTTAAAATTCGCGTGATTCTGAACGGAAAACTACTTCAAGGACAGACATTTGACAAAACACTTGTTCATTTTGGCACTTGTATGAAAACTGATTTTTGTACTGAAATAAAACATGTTAAGACAGAAACAAGATGGCGGGAGACTGAACATATTGTGGAGAGTGTAGCATCAGGATTTGGCCCCAACGTTTTCAGGTGACAGTGTTACGCCCAGATGCTCCCAAGTGTTGGCAATCCTCTGAGGGCTGCCACAGGGGAGATTTTAGGGTTATGTTAATTGCCTCGGCTAACTTTGGTCGGCAGAACAAAGATCTCTCCTCAGGGAAGTTCGCTGGTTCGGGTGAAATCCAAGTGCTACGCTCTCACGGATGATAACCTATAAAGTATTACAAGAAGGGGTCTCGCCTGCCGTCTGCAATGAGAACGCTGGTTTTTGATTTACAAGGCCTCTCGGCTATTTATTTCATTAACGCTCGGTTAATATCAAACGTTCCCACCTCTACATCACTACGGGACGGGAGAAGGGAAGGGTTACCACTCTAACTAGGCTATCCGTTGATGGAGCCGGGGCCGGCGCTGGAGCGTAGGGGACGACGGGGCCTGGCGGCGGGGCCTCGCCTCCTGGAAGCGCTGGAGACGACGCAGCTCGGAGCGCCACGCGCTCCGCGGGGGTTGAAGAGACAGGGTGAAAGGGGACGGCGGGGCCAGCGCATCCTGGGGTGCGCTGGTGATGAAGCAGCTCGGAGCGCCACGCGCTCCGCGGGGTGGTTGAGACAACGGGGTAGGAGGAGATGGGGGCTGAACGCCCGGTAAAGCCTTACTTGATACGATGGTTTGGCGGTAGATGAACTACGACTGGTTGCTGGTGGTTGGTGGTTGGGGGCCCGCTGCCAAAGAAAATACTCGGCGCTGCGGGTGGTTGAGATCGAAACGTGCTGGCGGCCGGCGGGCCGATGCTTCTGGAGCCAGGATGTCACCAGGGCGAAGGGATTACATCCCGGGCGCCTTTGTAGCGGCGCGGCGCGTGGATTGACTAATATTCGGTTTTTCGCGCGGGGAAAGGCAATTTTTAGGCACACTCACACACGAGTCTATCAGGCTTTGTTTTTACGGCCTTACAAGCGGGATCGTTAGTTTCGGGTGATTTTAAACGTGACTTTTTGTCGAGACGGCCATTAGGCACGCGTCTCTCCTGGCCTGGGCTGGGCGGAAGTCCTGGACCGGAAGTGGGGTCAAAATCGCGGTCTATTATTCCTAATTATTTTTGGGTTTGGCATCTTGACTTGCAAGAGTCAAGTTGAGTTTCTATTGTGTTGGTATTATGCAGGGAATTGCTGAATGATGGACAACTTCATGTTGTTATGAAATACAGATGCATTTTCACTATATAACAATGTTTAAAATATCAAATTATAATTTTACAACAGGCTTCTAAACAGTATTATTAAACAAACTGAACAACCTCTTTACTTTGGATACTGTCCATAAATTACGTTAACAATTTTAACCCCTCTCCTTTGTCAGCAAAAATGTACCTCCTTTTAATTAAAAAGACACCTAACCTTAATGCACTGACACAATGTATGGGTAGTCCAGTAGCTTATGAGCTAAAATTTTAATACACATTTCACAGTGGAATTTAGATTATATTTTATTTAAGTTATTTTTATATTAGGTTTGTAAACAAAATCAATGTATTAACCATTGAATTTTGTACGGTAAATTTATGTATATTCTATGTAAAAAGGACCTGGAAATTATCATTTCAAGTTAGTAGTGGTACCAATTTCGTTTGAAAATAAATTTAAGGCAACTAATTTGTCCATTGCTAAAACCGCAAAGTACATACAGGCGTGACTAACACAAGCAGCTGATGTGATCGCACTGCTGTGCTGTTCCGTGTGGTTTCTTGGTTTAGTGGGTACCAGCTAAATTGGCTCAATGGCTTTTTTACGCCTGTCTTTTATGGTAGTGTCCCGGTACTTTTTACACTACATAATAAATATGAATTTATCCGTTATTTATTTTAGTTTAATGGAATGTTATACATATATAATATGTCAACTCCACCCATTACTACATTAGTTCGGTTTCTTTGGGGTACACGCAGTCTTTATCTCTATTATTATTACATTAAAAAATACCAATGATTAAATAAATATTTTCAAGATTTTATAAAACTAGTATAAAATGTAATATTCATCATAGAAAATACTTGCATAAAACATGCTATTGGACCAATTAAAAAGGCAAATTGCAAAAACTATACAATATTATAATCTGTGTTTCATTTTTTGAAGTTTTTGGAAGTATTCAAATTGGTAAGTATTATCATTATTGATATCTCAACAGACACGGGGTACAAACCATAGAGAAAGTATCAGTGTTAAGCCCACTATATACGGGACAGTTTACTACACAGTTTCCTGCGCAGTCCTCAGCAATTGATGTCTATGATACCGGGCACCTAACGCCAAAACAAAGAATCAATCATATTCTAAGCTTATTTTTGAGAGAGGTACTTGTACATAGTGATTTTAAAACAATATAATAATAATGTTCCCTCTCTGGGATATCTCAGTCACATTATTATTATATGTTGCCAATTTAACATTATTATGATATATTGGCAGCACTTAGTTTTGACCAAATAAAGCCAAAACTCCAGACCTATTTTACCAAATTAATGATAATTTAGGACGAAAACAAACATAAAATACCTACAGAATAATGATATTAAAATTGAAAAAAATGACTTTAAAATATTTGTAAGTAACAATGTCATTACATAGATAAATTAATTATGAGTAACTAACTACAGTGAAAGCCCCACCCTTTCCCTAGACTGTTTTAGACTATTGAGTCTTTTTTTAGTCCAGCACAACTCTACCGATTTTTTAAAGCTAATCTGCGAAATTTAATAGATTCAGTTTTAACTGGAAAAGGCGGAAGAAAAGAAGGTTAAATACGCGACCAAATGCTTTCATTGCCCCTATCACTGTCTCGGCTCTAAGATTGTCATAAACACATTCACCCCAACCTGCTCAAGGAGCTGGCCCAAATTTACAGTGATAGGGTTATTAGTAATTCTACCCCTTTTTTAGTAGTTAGTTACAAACCACCACCCGCCCAACCGCAGCCTCCCGCCCGCCCCCCGTCCACGCCCCGGAGAAGACGCGGCAGCAACCTCGGCCAAGTCCAAACCACAACCTACAATATTCAACCAGTCATCCTATCTGGCGGACCTATTTCATGCGTCCCCTGCCGCACCCTATCCACATCCTAATTAAAACAAGTCACAGTCATACGCAAAGAAATGAGAAAGAAGGACTCCGGCAAAGAACACCCACGCCAGTCCCCAGAAATGCAGCCCCGAGGGATTCAGGCAAGCGAGGGCGACCAGACGGGGACTTCCCCACTAAATCTATTGTTAGAGTTATGAGTAACTAACTAAGGAAGTCTGTCAGGACAGGGTAGTATGGCGTTCTATCCTCTCTGCCTACCCCTACGGTGGTTACTTAGTTAACTAACCATCACGCCATTTCACCGAAGGGGTAGGCAGACAGAATAGAACGCCATACCATTCTGTCCTGGCACATATCCCTTGCTTCCTCTACGTTCTCATACATCTTCTCATGCACATGCCAATTATTCTGGCTTTTTACATCTCTACTTTCAAGCACTTGTACTTGATCATGCCATGTCTTTCTTGGACTTCCTGACATCCAGGCACACTTGCTTAGTGAAGCATTAAGCGTAATAATTAAGAATTATAAAAATATATAAATACACGACTTAAAATACCTACCTAATTATTATTGGGGGCTTTCAATATAATTATTATGTAGAAACAGTGAGTAAATAAAATGAATTAGCGACGACTGTGTTAAAAAAAAAAAGCTATTTATAATCGTTATCTAAGATCACAACCAAAAATAGCACCATCTACAGCACAGTAGGTTAAGTAAAATGTTGAGTGTACGAGTTGATAAAGTAAATAGTGTACCCTGTCAAATTTAATCATTTATATTGAGATAATGATAATAATAATAATAATACTCCTGGAACCTGGAATTGAATTTTAAAAATGTTTTCGTGTACACGCGAATATTTAAAAAATATTGAAGTAGGATGAAATATCTCAAAAATAAATAAAAAATGTTCAAAATCGTAAACAATGACGTCACTCCTTACCTACGCCAATAGGACAAAAAAATACTTTAGAAAACTGTGGAATTGCTAATTGAGTTCTCCCGCGGTTTTTTCACGGTTCATATGTTCCGGAGATTAAGTAAAACTACATGAATTATTTTTTAAATTCGTTTTTTACTATTGTTTTCTCCATGGAGAGTATTAATTTGACTAATTGAATATTTATTTGATAACAATTTGTGGAAATTTCTCGAAAAAAACATTTTTTTTCTCGGTTTTCTTTGAAAACTATAAGTCAAATAATTTTTTTTTTCTACAAAACCGACTCCAAATATGATGTAGATTCACTTGTTTCCCGCTTGTACATCGAGTTTTGCTACACCGAGTTTTGGGCGTATTTTTTTTATTTGTTTATGGACAGCCAACAGACATACACTTATTTTAAATTTATACAACATTAATTTCTAACAATAATGTCCACTTAAAGGCTATCACTTAAGTATCTAAAAATATTGAAACATTTATTATTGTTGCAAAGTACCCATCCTGTACACAGTTGCTTATTTGTAATATGTAAAGCATATATTAAAATGTTTTAAAGGAAAAGTAACATAACTGAAAAATAAAATTGGCATTTTTTAGAAATAGAAATTTTTTAGTTTCCATCACCCAAACCAACCAGAGTCGGCCCAAATTAACAGTAGTAGGGTTCTGTTCGCCTCGTAGCATAGTGGTAGCGTATTTGGCTACCGTGCATGAGGTCGCGGGTTCGATTCCAGGGGGTCAACATGAAATATTGATTTACATGTGATTTTCATATTAATATTTCATGTGTGATACCTTGGACTGGTACTGACGCGTATGACTGATCATCTTACCTTCATGTAATAAAATGATCCAGAATCACCGCACTTGGTGTACCGATGCAGTGCCCTATGCACCATTGGGTGCGGATAAGGGAGAGTAGTAGGATAATGTTAGTTTCTACCCCGATCATTATTTATTAGTAATTACTGAGGAAAGATTACAGTGACGCACATGAAGTATTAATATGAAAATCACAAGAAAATAGATACATACGAGTATTTCATGTTCAAACCCGTGACCTCATGCACGGTAGCCACGGTTACACGGTTTTTTTTGTGATACAATTTTTATTTTTATACATTCATCGAAAAATTCAGTATAGGTACAACCCCATTCCGCATTTTCTGAACATGTTTTGGGAGGACAAATTAATCTTTGCTCTTTATTCTTTGTTTAGTATTATTTATTGGGCACGAAATTATTTTCTTTTCTACACTTACTAGATAGCGACCACCATGCTCCATAGAGGATAACGATGAGGAAACGAATTAAAGCTAGCTTTATACGGGACATACAGTTTCCTGAGCAGTCGGAAAACTGCCCCGTATAAAACGAAAACCGACGCGACGTTTGGCTGACATGACAGTTAATGTTTTTTTATGTAATCCTTAGATAGATATTGTTATATTGTAGTTGTAGGTTGTAGGTACGCCTGTAAAAACGTAAAAAACAAATAACATATTTGCATTATTAGCTATGATATTTACAATTTCCAGCGAGCAAACATACTATAATAACTTACAATCGCGCTTTAAAAATACACATATTTAGCGTGTCTATTGACAGACTGCACAGTTTTCTGAACAAGAAACTGTGCAGTTCTCTGAACAAGAAACTGTGTAGTTAAAGTCCGCAAAGGCAGTTTCCTTACAAAAGTTGTGCTTAAGGCCAGCATTACATCGCAGTTGTGACGCGTAGTAGGTATATGCCGGTTATCTGTAAAACCTCTGTTGTAATATACATATACCGATTTCCGTCATATAAGTACGCGTCACAGCTGCGATATACATACACACTAATACATTGGTGATAGGTGATAGCATAGCAAAAAAGGAGCGCGAAAACTTTTCTTTACATATTAATATTTCATGCGTGATACCTTGGACTGGTACTGAAGCGTACGATCATCCTACCTAATGCAGAGCCCTATGCACCATTGGGTGCGGATAAGAGAAAGTACTAGATAGATACTCGTTCGTAATAGTCCGCCGGCCGGCCGTAGTTCCATCTACCTCATCGGATACACGAACAAAACGACCATGCAAGTCATCTTCGATAAAAGTTATATGTAAATCATTTTAATTTGTCATACAATATAACGTTTATCGTTTGACCTACGTCATCCATATTTGAATGAATTTTGTTTGTGTTATTGTCTAGGCTGTTTGCTGTTTAAAACTATACATCTGCTGCATAACAACCTGTCCAAAGAGACGGTAGACGACTTTATGTGGATGCTTTAATGAATAATCTTAGAAACGTTGCCATATAGCGTAAATTGTTGGATCTACGTCATCGATACACAAATGAAACTTTTGTGTTATAGTTTAGAACGACCTGCTGTCGTTTCTCCACAAAATCGTAATTCTCGATATTCCTGGTAGTAGGCACTCAAGCAATATTTTTTCACACCAAAAACTGTACAGTTTCTTGTTCAGAAAAGTGTACAGTCTGTCAGACACGCTAAATATGTATATTTGTTAAGCGCGATCTCAAGCTATTATCTTTTGTTTGCACTCAGGAAATTTTGAATCTAATAAGAAAAATAAAATACAGTCGTTTTCCGAATTCGGTAATTATATTATCAAAGAAAAAATCTAATAATTCATACAGATTAAATTTAATGATTTGAATAATGTACCCGAGGAGAGCCTGGCACCAAAGAGAGCGATCTTCACATGTAAAATCAATTTATAGTTCAAATTACAATGTATGTTTTTGTTTTTACATTCTAAACGAATTGAACAAGTTATCATTTTGGTTTCTCTTTTTCTTCTAATTAGCTGTGGGTAGGTCGAAACATACCTAATGTTATTTGTTTTTTACGTTTTTAAAAGCATTATTATTATTTTTTCAATATCTCCTTAAACATTAAATACACATAAAAAACATCGCGCCGACCATTCAGTTTACGCTTTATATGGGACGGTTTGCAAACTGCACAGTTTTCTGTCCCGTATAAAGTGCGCTTATATCCTTATGCTTAGGTTTTAATTTTTTAAATAATTCACAATAATTGATTTATCCCTTTAAGCAAATACTAAAAAAAACGATGGAAAGCGTTACTTGTCGATATCTAAAAAGTGTGAAAAAAATGATTGAAACGGCCGCGCGGGTCACGTTATAACGCAAGCTCCCTTATCAACGTTAAGTCACTTTTCAAAAACATTCTTCTTGCTTCTTCGGTATTGTTCAATTTGGTCTCCATTTTGATACAATTCTAAATGACCTTGTGTTTTGGCCCGTTTGTTTATTCAATAAACACAACAATTTTACCAACATTTTCAACGTAAGTATACAAATACTTGTAGACTAATTACTGGATTATACCCATGCTAGGCTGATATCGGATATTATTCATATCCCAACAGAGACAGAGAAACTCTGGAAACGAATGTGGGTTATCTAGGCGTTTACAGGGCTTATGACCTGTCATTGGCTGGGTTAAGTGGCCACTTGACGTACTACAACATTCCCCATTCCGCCAAATTTTTGAAACTACTATATATGTTGAGTTTGTACAGAAGTATCCACATTTGAGTTGGTTTTTTGACAGATTTTAATATTTTTTCTCTCTAGTGACATCTGTTCAGAGGATTGTTAAGCATTTTTGGCAATCTAACTTTATTGATGTAGGTAAAGCTCTATCGAGCGTTATTTTTTTTAAATTTATTTTTTGTTTTTTATTTTTATTTGTTTATTGACAGCCAACGGACACACACTTATTTTAAATATATACAACATTAATTTCTAACATAAAGTCCACTTATAGGCTATCACTTAAGTATCTAAAGATATTGAAACATTTATTATTGTTGCAAAGTACCCATCCTGTACACAGTTGCTTATTTGTAATATGTAAAGCATAAATAAAATGTTTTAAAGGAAAAGTAACATAACTGAAAAATAAAAGTTGCATTTTTTAGAAATTAAAATTTAGAAAAATAAAAACTACAATACCTAGATAATCAATGTATGTACAGGATAGGTACTCATCACATACCTTATTAAATTGACTAAATTACACATTTTTAAAACAAAATACTTGCAGCATCTTTCTTCAACCTATCCAATTTAATATGATTTAAATCTATATAATTAAACGTATATTGTTATACGTGTTGCAGGATCTGTTAATAAATGAATTACTTACTAGAAGACGCCTGAAGATGTCTCTCCAATTTTTCGGTTTGCTTTTAATTTTTACAAACTCAATATACCGGGTGTTTCTTTTAAACTGAGACGATCAAATATCTCGAAAAATAGCCACTCTACGGAAAAAATGACCATAATCAAAATTTAAATCATACCGCGGGGGAAATACATTAGTGTTAAAATTAGTAGCCCCACCCCTCCATGTAGGTGGGGCGGGGGGTAACTTTGAAACTAAGATAGGAACACCTATTTTTTTTATTGCAGATTCGGATTTTACGGCTAAAAATACGTAGGATTTGACTGAAACATTTTGTTCGGTTCATGATAGATGGCGTTGTAATCGACGAAATTCAGTTTTGTAAATCACATTTGACCTGCCATTTACATTAATAAATTGTTTTGATGACGAATTTCGAGTATTTCCAATGAAAACGTGATGTTTTTTTTTCAAACGTATTGCAGAATCGAATGCGTGTGTTCTAAAAAGAAGAAAAAATTGAAAAAATTGAACTACGTATATTTTTAGCCGTAGAATCCGAATCTGCAATAAAAAAATAGGTGTTCCTATCTTAGTTTCAAAAGTTACCCCCCGCCCCCCACCTACATGGAGGGGTGGGGGCTACTAATTTTAACACTAATGTATTTCCCCCCGCGGTATGATTCAATTTTGATTATGGTCATTTTTTCCGTAGAGTGGCTATTTTTCGAGATATTTGATCGTCTCAGTTTAAAAGAAACACCCGGTATGTAGTAGTTTTAAAAATTTGTCATATATGGTTGTCAGATGATAGGGCGGAATGGGGAATATTGTAATACATCAAGTGGCCACTTAACCCAGCCAATGACAGGTCATAAGCCCTGTAAACGCCTAGATAACCCACATTCGTTTCCAGAGTTTCTCTGTCTCTGTTGGGATATCAATAATATCTGACAACAATTTTAATTTAATTTAATATAATATTTATTTTGTTTGCAGTAATGGAATCTTAGGCCTCGTTTAGATGCAGGCGAATAGAAAAATCTTCGGTCGATTATACCTATTAGGTACTTAGATAAGGAAACAAAATTTGTATATTTATACATATTACTCTACTATTGTCCTCCCATAGGGCACTGCACTGGAACACCAAGCGCAGTCAGTGGTGAATCTCGATCATTTGTTACATGAAGGCAAGATGATCAGTCTTATGCTTCAGCGCCAGTCTAAGGTAACACATGAAATATTTTTATTAGAAAATCACATTTAAATATATATTTCGTATTGAACCCCATCGGGAATTGAGCCCGCGACCTTATGCATGGCAGCCCAACACCACGAGGCGGACATATATTATAGGTATTGTGATAATAATTATGTGTATTTAATATGGTTTATCGACCTTTTGGATTCAGTTTTAGTGTAAATTGACCCAACGTGATAGACGCGTCTTATAATAACATAACATGTTCGATATTTTTTTAAATTTAGTTCTGGGAGTTTCAATTATTTAAAAACGGAGTCGTTTGAATCACATAAAAAATGGTAAATAAACAGAAATTGATAAATCTTGTTTATCCGTCTATTTTGGAAGGGGGCGCGCTCGTGAGAAGAAATTATTAGTGTATTGTTGGTGTGTAATGGTGTTAGTGAGGCGTAGTGATGCGAATGTCACAATTATTTGGTTATTTAAAAATTCTGTTCTTTTTAAGAACAGCTATTCTGAGAAAATATTTTTATATTAACCGGTTATTTTATTATAAAAACAATTGGCTAACATTACAGAAGGTAAAACCGTTAGCTTCGGAAATTATGTATCAGTAAGTATTTTTTAAATAATAAGGTAAATAAGGCAAAAATTAAAAATTTTGTACACAATATATCCCTTATTTTATATTGACTGGTAGAAAGTGAAAGAAAGTATACCAAAGGTTTCAAATAAAGCACATTTACCGAGATCTTTTTCCACGGGTGTGTAATTTTGAACGGCTCTTTTGGAGGACTTTAATATTTTAATGACATCCATTACTTTATTACTGTAATTTATTTGTACGGATATAATTTTTTTAATTGATTATGTAAGTAATTATCGTAAAAACTATCTTCGAAACTCGCATTAAATGTCAACTTGTCTTTGTATATTTTTCTTTATTTTGATTTTTTTAATTTTATATTTGGCCACTTGCAAAATATTTGCTAAAGTTTTAAATTTTTATTTGTATTTAACCTTCTATTTTCTAAAGCAATACAATTTTTGGAACAAGACATTGGAAAATGTTTCATCTCCTGTTACTACTAACATTTAATTAATAATTCGTTCACGCCATATAGCTAAACTAAAATAACAATATACTTCTTAACTTTTCTGTATTTAGGTTTTATGTATTTTTGTATAATTTAATACTATGTAATCCTTTTGTACACATATGTAACAGGACTGCCAATACCCAGTTATTAGCGTATTTAGCAGTCCTGGACCATAAATATGTACATATTAAAATAAATACAAAATAATACAAAAATTATAAAAACAATAATTTAATAACAGTCCGCCTCGTGGCAGAGTGGTTTGCCAGTATTTTTTTTCAACGTAGGGATATGACCGTCCTCATGCCAAAGCTTGAATTATGAATATCATGAAGGTATTCGGCGAATATAATATTCGGCGATACTAATAATATATATTATCTATGTATTTGTAGGTACTCATTTTCGCGTTTTCGTTTCATCACTAGTATAAACTTGGCAATGCAACATTTAGTTTTGTATACACACACATAAAATAATTTGTCGGATGTTCTTATTTGAATTTCACACGTATGAAACGGAATGATTAGTAGTGTAAAGAGAGATTGTTAAATCGTGTAATATCGTGGAAGAACAGTGAGCCAGTTGAGCGGTTCTTATAACCGGTTACATTGTGGTATCATATTAAGAACCGGCGCTGCGCATCTCTAACGAAGTGTATAATGTAGAACGGAGGGGAATGAAGAAATAGTGGGAGAGGTAGGGCAGCGAGGTGCGGGTGGCGCCGCACAGTCAGTCGCATTGCCAGGGGATTTCGAGAGTTACGTCCGCGGCGGTCTGCACGCTGCGGGCTCTATCCAAGCAAGTGAAGTGCACAGTAGTCCGTAGTCCGTAGTGTCTAGTCTAGCGCGAGAGGCTCCGGCTCTGTCCCCGAAGCGCGGCCGGCCGTACGATCCGCGACGAGCGCGACCACGCTCACCGCCTGCGCCTCACGTGATTACCTGATTACCTGATTACCTGATTACCTGATTACCGACTTGGTGATGGACCGAGTGTTGCTTTGAACAGTTTCTGCCATGGATATCCTACCTTGCGGGAACATCTTCAGGGAGCTAGAGGACGTCCATGACACGGGCTACTACTCCTCGCAGACTTCCCTCGAGGACCATTGGCAACAGGTAAGTGCTTCACTACTCTCTTCAGCACTACCGTGGACCAAACTCTTCTACTTTTCCACACTTGTTTCCCATCACTTTTCAGCGCTGTCGAAGGCTACATTGCATTGCGAACTTTACTACTTTTGTAATTCATTAGCGAGTTGTACTTTAGGTGATAAAATATTTTGCGCGAATATTTTACTTGCGCTGATGATGATGATAGCACTTGCGATGATATTTTACCTTGATTTTCATGCATGTAATTAAAATGTTGTTACTTTTGCTATTTTTGTGTAAAGTTTATAAAGTTTTGGTGGCCAGGGTGGCAGAGATTTTCTTGTGCGAGTCTTGTGCTCAGACTAGAAGCTGCTGCGGATAGATCGATATTCTTCTCGGCTTCATGTTTTGGGTAATCGGAGGCTCTATCTATCGACTGGTAAAACTTGAGCGGATACGCTATTTTGCCCCTCCGATGGATAGCGTTATCAGAGTAAGGCAGTGCGTATCTCCATTATCAGCTAATGATGTTTATCATAACTGTTAAATAAACAACATGAGACTTTGTTGCAGTTTTCAGGTATTTTACGAATTTCGTGAAAACATTATTTTCGTAAATTTTTGTACCAACAAAATTTACAAAGTTTGTAAATATCTCAATATATTTTACCCTTAAATATTTATAATGCACTAAATGATCATGCTTTCAATGATTGGCGATATCTTTGGCGACGAATTACTACTGCGCTCATTTTTAAGGGAATTTAGTTTTCTGTGCTTTTTTTACTGATGTGCTGTCTACATTTACGTGAAAAATTTACGCATATCTACTGCAGAAAATGAAGAATTCTATTTAACCAAACAACTGTGAAACAAAACGTGTGTGAATTGATTACATTGCCTGTACCTGGGATTATAATAACAATAAACTAATTTCAAGTTCATATGCTGAATTTATATATTGGTTCGATAAATGAGATTTAAAAGAATTATGATTACTAAATTGCCTGATAAAATTAAAATACTGTGGTACTCACCTAAACTAACAATAGTAAATATCGTTTATTAATTGTAAATAAATAAATTATAGTTGTATTTTGTGAATTGTCTTAATATTTAAAAAAAACGATCAAACTTTGAAAACACAGTACTTAATTATTTTAAGTTTATTTTCACGTATTAAAAATAAAAAAATTCTTCTGTCCACCAGACTGGACTGTGAGCGTTTTGAATTCGATTATTATTACTTCACTGTTAGCAAATAAGTATTTCGCTAAGCCTAGAACATATTTAGGAGAATTATTACGTAATACTTAGTAGGTACACGGAGTGGTTCTTAATCGTTATCTTTTTCAAACACTGTTTTGTTAGTAGATTTCTGCATTGCCTCTTTATTTTATTTTACAAAAGTTTTAAGTACCTCTATACAATATTCCAGCGTATTTTATTACTGAAATTCTCTACATGTGATTTTATGAGTAAGAGTCGTTCGTCTAATAATCCCAAGCCGAACAGTATTTTTACTTTTATTCATTTCAATAACCGTGTTTTATATCTTTAATGTTTCCGTATTTTTATATGTCACCTTTTATGAATTTATTACGATAACATAAATATATTTTCATATAAATATTTGGATATAAGTACGAGTAGGTACCTGTTAAATTTAACGTTTGTACGTATTTACTTCTATCATAATCTTATCAGATAATTCAATTAGGCGTCAATGATTCACTGTTTGAATAGCGTATTGTACTTGAAAGTACCGACTGATGCGATGAAGTGAAAATACGAGTAAAATAAAAGTATGTAAGTAATATGAAAATACAACAAAAAAACTATGCATTGACAACTAAGTTCTAAGTACATTTCATTGATAAGGTTTTATATAAAAGAAAATAAATAATCACAATCATTATTATTGGAACTCCGCTGAAATATTTAAAATTACGTCTGTACATTTAAAAATTATGATTTCGAATTTTTTACTTTTTATTAAAATCGGGGACTACTACTAACTACTAACTCACATGGGACAGAAAACTGTTCAGTTTTCTGTTTCGTATAAAGTTCGTATTATTGCTACTGTTTTTATTTAAGTACATATTAAATTGCTTGTTAAATAAATTGTTAACAGTTGTATCTAATTACAATTATAATTATTTGTAGTTTCTTCTGAGAAAATGTTTTTGGGGAAAATTGGCAGTACACAACGGAGTTCTGGTACCAACCCTTATGTATGGTAGTAAAGCGTGGTATTGGAAAAATAAGGATGAAAGTAGACTAAATGCCGTTGAAATGCGATCTATGTGTGGTAAGACTATGTATGATAGGTGTACAAATGTCGAAATTAGAGCAGAGTGCAAGGCTGAGATAAGCATTATCGACCAAATTAAGAAAGGGCTTTTACGATGGTTTGGTCATGTGGAGCGAATGAGTGATAAAAGAACGGTTAAAAAAAGTTTAAATTCAAGTTTGCCTGGTTGTAGGAGCCGAGGAAGGCCGAAAAAGACATGGCATGACTAAGTACGACAAGTACTTGAAAGTGGTCAAGTAAGAAGTCGGAATAATCGATGAGCGTGCATGAGAAGATGATGAATGCAAAGGAAGTACGTCGGAACAGAGTGGTATGGCGTTCTATCTTCTCTGAAATGGCGTTATGGTTAGTTAGTTAGGTAGCATATAGCATATAGCATTAGGTAGATAACTGCGCCTATACGGCCTTTAGAATACTGAACCGCTCACCAAGGTTCTGCAGTGCTTCCGGTATGTTGGCTATCTCAGGAATAAACTCCTTTGAGGCCACGGTGCGCTTTAAAGTGGCCAACTTCACGAGTTGGGTGAAGGTGGATGTGAGAGTGGGATGGTTCAAGCCGCGCTGCTGTACGCGGATGGCCCACTCTTGAAGTATTGGTCGAAGATTTTAAATTTTCGACCACCTTGAGTCCTTTTTGTTTTCCACATTATAATTTTTGTATTTGACTTTATTCTTTTTTATTTTTATGTTTAACATAATATTTTTTCTTTTTTTCCATTTTATTAATTTATTCTATTTTATTTGATTTTGAACTTGTTTTTCTTCTTCTTTTTTGTTTTATGTATACCTACTGCCTACTGTATCAAAGGTGATGCGAAAAAAATGGATATTACTATTATTATTATTATTAGTCTTCCGACGGCTTTCTAAATTATTTATTGTTGTAGGAGGGATTTCTAGGGTATTAGGAAGAGTAATTACTAACCCCTGTCCTTGACTAATCCTTGCTATGAGCTTGCTGTGGTCAACAAATTGATCTTCTTTAATCTAGGTACATGTTACATGTACATCATACATGCGAACATTACGCAAGGAAAGATTATCTCCTATCGTATCGGCCATGAACCTGTGTGTCTTTGACAGTAAATTATCTTGATTAGCCAATCAGCCTATCGTTTGAGATTGTCAATCTACTCTTGAAACAGTACGCGTAATATGACTATAAGTACTAACTACTCCTTCCCTTATCCGCACCCAATGGTGCATAGGGCACTGCATTGGTAAACGAAGTGCAGTGTATCTTGATCATTTTATTACATGAAAGTATTACTGTAAGTACATACATTAATAATGATTCATGTATTTGTTTTATTTCGCACATAATTATTGAAAATCTAATTGAAGGGTTTTCGACAAGAAATGATATTTTTATTTAATATACATTTTTTTCCGTTAAGGTAATATTTCGATGCAAAAAATACATTTAAAAATTAATTAATTTTATAAGAATATATCCATATACCTACTTTTTACTCGATTAGGTCATATTACCGAAATTATGAGAATTTTGGGCCAAAAACAAACATAAAAAATACTTAAATAAATAAAAACGTAACCTTAACATAAAATCAACTTAATTTTAAAATCCTGCATTCTAATTTGAGGACCTGTAGTCCGTATATTACTAACTACCTCGGTATAGGCTAAGAAATAAGATGAATGTTTATTACATATTTGGTTACTAAAATTCTATTTCATTACAAAAATATCGTAATAACCAAGGACGTTGTATTATAATATTCATAACAATACTTAGCAATTAGTCTGACGTTCTTCAGATGCTACCAAAACATACTATGCAGGATTTACGGACCCATGAACGAATCATACGGAAGCAGTTAGCATTGAATAATTATATTACATACACGCGCAACCAAAGCACCTACTTTGGGACATTGAAATGTGCATATGTGTAGATAAAATAATAATACACGCACCCAGCGTCGCTTCGTCTCAAAGAGAAATTGAAATCTACCGCACCGCCTGCGCCTGTGCTCGGAATTCTCTATGACATTTTCCCGCAGCGTATAATAAAATATTTGCTGCGCAGCCTTCGATAAAAAAGGTTGCAGAAAAAACTAGATGCCATCTTCAGCCTAGCGTCTTCCGCTTAGTACGTTTGCAGTAGCTAGTAAAACTAGATCTTGTTGGTTGCGTGATGCACCTGAGATTCCATTATAAACCAGTTTTCTGATACTGTGATATCTGTACCTTCGGGAGCCTATTTCGAGCGGGGGAGTAGAACCAGGAGTGTATAAGCAGTTTGGCCCGCCACCAAATTGCGGAAATTGTCCCGTAACTGTATCGATCTAATGAAATAGTTTGTATATACCTATGTCTGCAATTCATTCCTTATCTGATATCAGATGGAGCCCATAGGACGCTCTGTGTAACTGCTTCGCGCCGGATCGGCACGTCAACAGCGTGGGTAAACTTGTTTAACCAGTCTTTCGCTATACCCTTCCTTTCTCTCTCATTCCCTCTGTTATCTATCTCATTTTTGATCTTCTCTTCTCGTTGCTCTCTCTGTCTATATTTTGCCGCCTTCTTCCGTATTTCGCCTTTTGGTTACCGGATTCCACTGCGGGCGCATACCTCGCCTTGTTGAGGTGTACTGAATGGTAGTGAAGGTGTGACGTCACCGGTTGATGGCCGTACCCGAAATTAATTACGCGATCTTTGTATTGACACAAACTATTACATAGTCTAACGTCCGCACAGAGGTTTACACAACTGACGAGTCCCAGCAAAAACATTAACTTCAATTCTAATAAACAATACGTTTAGGTTGAAACACGAATTCACACCGGAACTACTTATTTCCATGAATGCATTAAATAAGCATTTGGAGGTATTAATTTGTCTAACCGTAGTCGTTAATATATTCGTCACATTTCGTTGTTGAAGTGTCATTATACGTAATTTACAGAACGACAGAAAGTGTTTTGGTCACCCACCGTGAGAAACTTTTTAAGGCTTTATTTAAGTACTTTTCCATTCTTGTCAAGTAGTCGTAATATACCAAACCAATTGTTTGCATACCAGTGTAATATCGTAATTATTATTATGGATAATTTATACAGCGCCGTTTTCGTATAAATATACCTCAAGGGCGCTTTAAATATTGAATTTAACGGCTCGGTAAATTTAATGCGAGTGAAAACTCAATTTCTGAGTAGAAAATACTTTTATCAAAATTAATCAAAAGATTTTGAGAACATATAAGTCTTAAGTTTCTTTCGAAACATCACTTCACTCTCACAGTTGCGCACTTCTGGTGGGAGAGCATTCCAAGCCACAGGGCCCGCAACCGCAAAAGCGCGCTCTCCAAATTTTGTGCGCTGATTACGGATCGGTACTAAAACCCTGCCTATAGCTGTAGATGTAGCTGATCGAAGTGTGAGACGTCTTTCAGCTAGTTTATCTAGAATGCAAAGCTCTTTTAAAAAAACTCTGGAGCGGCATCATGCATGGCTTTGTACATTAGCTAACAGAGTTTGTATTTGTACGCTGTTTGTTGAAATTATTGTAATAATCGTAATATTGTTACGAAATCGAAAGCATTTAGGATTGCGACTCCTAGTTCGTTCTGCTATAATTGGGGTCTAAGGGTCTTAGGTAATGGTTATTATTATTTGAATCTTCGCTGCACAACTTCCTAAGCTAGTTCACGTTGATTTGGATTTCTGTCTGACACGACACGTACAAATAGTACAATGGTATCTAAATATAGGAGTTCCATAGTTGTTCTACCACACTCAGTTGCATATTGTGTTTACTGCAAACTGGTTACCTAACACCAACCAATGTTTCACTTGTCGTGAAGCAATAAAGTCGATACCTACCTACTACCTACGTAGGCAAGCAGTACCTAGACTTAATGTTGTTTTCTTGTTCCTTGATGAATAGTTACATATGTGGCTTAAATTAAGAATGAATGAAGAATCGATCATAACCAGGTACAGAAATATTATTAAATTTACGACTGCAGTAATTTACGTTGCGATCGAATCACTTACGATTCATATATCAAGGTTTGTTGATATTGAAATTTCAAAAATATACAATAATTCTAATACTTATAGTAAAAAGTATGCATTACAGTATGCGTATTTTGTGGTCCTTAAAATATTTTCGTTTTAGGTGATAAACCAGTTAAAGTTAAACTTTTTATTGTAGTATTATGACAGCGTACAAAGCGTCGCGGTGCGTCGTTTTCGTGAGTTACACCTCAAGGTGCCGCGCCGTACATTAAGTAGCTCTGATACATATAATGTTCACAACTTTTGAGACTGCATAATATCATCATTAGCTGCCACAAAATTACAAACTCACAAGATTTCAGTTAAGTTTCACAAGTTTCGTGTGTCAACTGTACACAACTGGTCGTTTGGGAATTGTTTTCCGTTTTTAGCTTAAATGGTAGATCGCAAAAAACTAAGTAAACCGTGAAGTGACCTAACCGCTGGAATTGGATACGTAAAAAAAACAGTTTGAAAAAAAAAGCTATTTGTATTTTCCGTTTTTTCAGTACACATACTATACATTCGACGATGGAAAGGAAAAAATATCGACTGATGCATGTTCTGTACCTAAAGATATAACTATTCTTCATGCCACTGAATTGGTACACCAAGTGCAGTGTATCTTGATCATTTGTTACATGAAGGCAAGGTGATCAGTCTTGTGTTTCAGCGCCATGCGCCAGTCCAATATTATGTTTTAGTTATTATATCGAAATAACACGTAGGTACATTTTTAGCTATTGACTTCGGAACATTTCGATTCCACTGTTGAATTGAACATTTCATTTTACTTTCATTTAATAAAATTGTGAATTTGTTCGCCAAGAAAATGCACATGTGCCGGGATCTTAAGTGATCAGTGATCTTTATTTTTAGTTTTTATCGGAACAAATATGTAAAT
>JAGVSP010002061.1:0-66933 GCA_022494985.1 Micrasema minimum | reverse complement strand
TGACCATTAAAAAAAATTTGTTTAAAATAATTACATTTTATCAAATCTCAAAATTTTATTTTTTTAAATTTTATCAAAGTTCCTAGGTTTTCATTGCAGTGTCCATCTTCTGGGCTGATGAGATCAGCATTATCTATACACGTTTGATGCAGGCATTTATTCAAAAGCATGCTACAACAGATACAAAAAAACTTCTAAAAATCTAACAAAGGGTTAGTTTTTCACCTCTATTTTCATCCTATTTAAACAAGTGGGTAGCTGGCAAGCATCCTGCAAACATCATTACAGCGAACGTCATTAGTGCAACAAACACACGTGAAGCCTGAAATTACCTTGGGAGGTTACTACCCCCTACCCCTGCCACCGGTACCCGTGAAAGCCTACACTACATCCTGCTCTTAGAAAACTGCAATTAAAAAACTGTACCACTCAGCATGCTGCGTTTAACACTTTGAGAAAGAATGATCTGGTTTAAACGATTCCGAGAAAAAAAATGATCTTTGACGATCATGTGGATCGAATGAATGATAAAAGAACGAAATTTATAACTGATCACAAAGGTGCTTTTTATGTTTTAATAGGTATACACTGATTTCAAATATCTTAAGTATAGTGTAAGAAATAAAATCTCTTACGAATATTCCAGCAAGTAGTTCTATTCTTGTTACCATTCCAAATAAAACCTCTGGTTGAATAAGGTAACTGCAATACGTTATTCTTGATATAACTACAATACGTTATTATTGTGGTATTCAAAATTTATGGCTCAGAAACTTTGCTGTATTACTTATTTATTTAATTATTTATTTATAGAAAAAAACCACAGTCAAATAATCACTATAACAAACATTAATAGAAAACAGAGTAGACCAATTAGAGGTTTTCAAAAGAAAGAAAAACATTCTCATCGTAAGATTACTACAAATAAATTATATGTACGTAAAAGTGAGTTAAAAGTTAGAAAAGAAAAAAAATGCTTACTCAACAAAATGTTATCAACAAAGTGTGATTTCACATTAGTATTTTACCAAGGTTGAAAAACAATTTAGTGTTCTATGCACCATTTGCTTTACAAATTCTAGCTACAATTTACCGTTTATGACCCAAAAAAAAAAAAAACTTCATTTTAAAACTCGCTATTTCTTTGCTTTTATTATTTTTTCTTTTCTTTTTACTTCCGCTAGCAAGGGTTGAAAAAATTATACGGTAAATTTTTACGTCTCTTTAAACGTCGCTAGTGGAGTTTAAGTGTTTAGCGTAAGTACCTCTAGAGGATGACATGCCATAGTAACACATGAAATTTGCATAAAGATGTCTGGCTTAAACTTTCATTAGCCTTGTGTTTGCCCGAGCGAGATGTCATATGCCCTGAAACGTTAGATACGAGTGGAAAAGAAAAGAGCCTTCATTTTGAAATCTTCATTTTTGAGATCATATTTGCATTACTAAAAATATAATACGTAAGTACACTTGGAATTATTTATTTACGCTATGGCAACGAGAGTTTAAACGATCACAATACTCACACAAACGCATTTCCTGCATACAGCATGTTTAATAATTATTTTTAATACATTTAAACATCAAGTAACTGTATGAGTACGAGTTCACTTGGCCTAATGTTCTTAAATGTTATTTTAATTCATTAACTGGATAAGGACAAGGACATTGAGAGAAGGGTTAGTGCCGGAAACAGAGTTAATGGTGCCTTGAAATTGATAGTGGCAAATAAGAACTTATCGAAAGAAGCAACATTGGCAGTACACAACGGAGTTCTGGTACCAACCCTTATGTATGGTAGTGAAGCGTGGTGTTGGAAAAAGAATGATTAAAGTAGACTGAATGCTGTTAAAATGCGACCTCTCAGGCAAATGTGTGGTAGGACTATGTATGTTAGGTAAACAAATGTCGAAATTAGAGTAGAGTGCGAGGCTGAGATTAGCATTATCGACAAAATTAAGAAAGGGCTTTTACGATGGTTTGGTCATGTGGAGCGAACGAGTGATGAAAGAACGGCTAAAAGAGATTTAAATGCAAGTGTGCCTGGATGTAGAAGCCGTGGAAATCCGAGAAAGCCATGGCATGACCAAGTACGTCAAGTACATGTGAAAAGTCGGAATAATCGGCGTATGTGCATGAAAAGATGTATGAATGTAGAGGAAGCAAAGGAAGTCTGTCAGGACAGAGTGGTATGGCGTTCTATATTCTCTGCGTAATGGTTAGTTAGTTAGTTAGTTAGTTTAGTTAGTTAACTTATTTATTTATTTTTATTTTATTTATTTACGAAAAAAAAATCCATTTTAAATACACAAATAAGCATACGAGGGATAACAAGCAGTAAAAATAAGTGACAGAACATTAAATTGGTGAAGCTTAGACAGTTAGAGTAAAATGTGGACACACTCAAGACAGGATCGGGTCTACTTCAGTGAATGTTTAAATCTTGATAGACTTACACCGAAGAAGTCCAGATCCCGTCTTGAGTTTACAATACGACTCAATTGAGACAATGGGGCATGAAAACCATAGTTAGTTTTGTGGTGACTAAGGAACAGCACGTCATTATTTCTCAACCTACGGACTGGAATACAGAAAGTCACTTGAGTCAGTAAAGATGGTGCATCTATCATGCCATTTAGCAATTTAAATATGAAAATGGAATCAATCAACGCTTTTCAAGACCATATCTTCATAGGTGCAATCATCTCTCCCCAGACCGATCATCCATGCTACTTTTCTGAGTAGGCGGTGTTGCACCGATGCAATATGGTTGGTAAGGCCTACATAGGAAGGAGACCAGATTACAGAAGCATACTCCAAGAGAGGACGAACAAGTGTGCAGTAAAGAGTTTTTAGTGTTAGAGGATAAAAAAAATATTTTAATATTCTTTTAATGACACCTAGTAGTTTTAAAGATTTATTTATTAAGTTATCTATATGTTAATTGATGCTAAATTTATAGTCCAAAACAACTCCAAGGTCCTTTATGGATGTAACTATATCTAAAATATTATTTTCTGTTGTATAATTACAAACTATTGGTTTTTTAGTTCAGAAAAAATACAATATCTTACATTTTTTAATATTTAATTCTAGGAAATTAACTTTACACCATGACTAATGACTAATGACATATCTCCGCTTCGTGGTGTAGTGGTTAACGCGTTTGGCAACCATGCATAAGGTCACGGGTTAGTTTCCCGACAAGGTCAATATAAAATTTACTTCCTCTTTGTAAAGAGGAAAGATTGTAATCAGTAAATTAATTTTTTATTGATAACCCGATAAGCGTTATTTCAACAATAAAACCGCAATCTCCCGTCAAATCAATTTATTCGCATCTTCACGATAATATTATTACAAGTTAATGCCTTTCACGGGTAACAAATCAATTTGAAGAAATACCGCGGGGTAGAACTCGATAGGGTTAACAATTAAGAACCTAATTGAAGAAGGCTTTACCCTCTCAGAGGGTTGTAATACTAAACCAGAGAGGGAAATATAAGTATAAAAGCCTCCACTTTAGTTTCCATTAATACCGTTTTAGAAGGAATTGATTTTGGAACATGATCTTAATTAGAACCTAAATATTATTATAACTACACTAGAATGTTGGATTCTTATTTATTATATCAAAGCTTTATTTAGAAAATAAACACTTCATACATTTTATAATAATTAACCGTAAAGAGAAATGAGTAATATAATTTATATAATAATAAGCTTACTCTGCCTAGAAGAGAAGAACTCGTGGTTAGGCGGAGGAGCATTAACCCTGGACACCTAACGTTCGTAGATACCCTATTAAACCTAACCATTCGTCGATTCGACGAACTGTTTTTCGAACTTAGTAGTTAAAAAGATCCTCCTCGAAAAACATGTTAAAACATGTGTAAACACATGTTTTTGGTTGATTTATAGACTACACATAGAAGGTTGTATTAAATAAAATGAAATTCAAATTTTATACAAAAACTTTTGGTTGTCTGTAAAGTCGGTTCACGGACGATAATTTTACATGACAACGTCATAAGAAAACATTGATGAAAAATAACATACTTTTATGAATTGAATTGAATTATTATTACTGAATTATCATTATTTTGTATAATACAAAGCAGGAGTTGATTGAAAATGTCGAATTGTGGTCACAAACCGAACGCTTAGGCCGATCGTGCCTCTCTATCGCTTGTTCCGCGCTCTCGCTTGCACACTCAACTCAGGCGGAACGTGACAATAAGTCGTGCTTTTTCGTGTGTGCAGCCAGCGTTCATCGATTTATTAGACGTTATCACGTCAATATTGATTCTTTTAAACAATTTTTCGTGGGTCACTGGTTTTGGAAAATCAAAAATGACAGGTTTATTTGTACCTTACCATTAGTCGAAACGACAAGTAAATTCGCAATATCTTGAAGAGTTTATTGTGTATTATATCGGTTGGTCCTGCTTCTTGAGAGACCGTGGCGAGTACTGAGTTGACAAGCAACAATACGATCATCGACGTGCAGGGCAAAAAGATACAGCGAATTCGTCAGTTCGACGAAGGTTAGGTGTCCAATAGCTCAATCACAGATAACTATCGACGTAGTTAAAAACGTGCTAATCACGTGCTAACGCTAACGATTTGAGCGATCACAATGACATACCGTTCAATACCGCGATCGCCGAGCCGAGCATTGACGATCTGAGCCGAGCGGAGCCGATCCACGCGAAATCGCGGCCGTACGTCAAACGTCAAATCATCGCGCTTGTCGGATTTTTTTATTATGTCGACTGCTTTTCTCAATATTTGGCTTGCCGAAAACCGGCTAAATTATAATAAAGATTGAATGAATATATGTGCGAATAAGATATATCTCGGGAAATAGCTCGCGACTAGTATGCGCTCGTTTAATAATCCCGATCGATAACTTTTAACGCGTGTTCCATTGTGATCGCGAAAACGTTAAACATCCATGGGTAAGAAATCGTCGCTTATTACCGAGTCGCTAGTGATCTGTGATCGAGCAACAGGGTTAAAGATAATTTGCTTTTTACTACAAAATGTAAGATATATTGAAAAAATTAAAATTATTAATTTAGAAACAGTTCATATTTCATCTGAGTATGAGTCAAACATGATTGGAAATATAATTTTTAACTGCATTTTTGAATCTTTTAATATCCAGTTCTGATCTTATGCGCTCCGGAAGACCATTGAATATTTTTTTCCCTGTCTGAGAATAGTGGTGTTGTGCATCAGTGGTGTTCTTGTCATAGTCATGCAAAAATCTTTTTAAATAATATAAATTAATAAATGCTTGCTGTACAAACTGTTTTTTAAATAAAAAGCATGCCACAAATTAAGTGCCAGTAGCATAAATTTTATAATAAATTGATATAATATATTTGTGACCCCAGGTGGTTGTGTTTACAAGTCGGTGATTGTAATATGTGTGTCAAGTGGGGACGGCGCATCCCCTACCGAGACTGTTAAAGGTAGAATTTTATAGGGAGGTAGGGGGAGGTCGGGTAAGGTGATTCAAAATATACAATGTAATATTCGTAACTCAATTCAATCGCTGTCCGAAATTCCGTTTTTTTTTTTAGTATATTTTAATTTTTTTGTGAAAAATAAAAAAAAAATCATTCAAAAAAAAAAAAAAATTGAAAACGGAGCTTATGAAAACGGATTGACCGCAAACGGATGTTTTAAAAGCACTCGTCTCCTAAGTCCACGAGTTTATCTACTTTTTCATTGGCGTAAAAATAAAAAATATGTACGCTGAACACCATTTCTAAAAATGGTTTAAAATAATAAGTGGATAAAAACTAATAGAAAATTTAAAAAAAATACGTATATTAAAAAATGAAAAAGGAATACGTATTTTGATAAATATGCTGTTTTAAAATAAACTATTGAGAAATAAGTCATGAATAAATTATTATTTTGAAGCATTAGAACGGGTTGTGGTCTAGTGGTAGATTCGAGGATTCCGGATTAGAATCTCTAGGTTTGAATCCCACTCCAGCACAACTTGTTTCCTACTTTCTGGCACAGTTATTTTCGACTATTTGAAAGCAGCCCGGAATTGAAATATTTGAGTATATCATAAGAGCTCAAATATTTCATTTATATTTTTAAAAAAAAATTAAAAATAGAGTTAATGTGCAGAATGTTTGTGGCATTGAACTTTGTGGCATCAGGTCAAGTAGGCCGGTACATCCCCTAGTAAGATTATTATAGGGAGCAATCATATTATAATATGGGCGATAGGGGAGATGGGGTAAGGTGACTGGATTAAATATGCACAATGCCCAGTTGTGAAAGTATTCAAATATGAAAATAATACTGCATATTAATTTGCGCCATAAGGTGGCTATATGAACACAAGTCACTGATTGTAATGTGAGTCAAGTAGGCCAGTGCATCCCCTAGTGAGATTGTTATAAGAGGAATTATGTGGGAGGTAGGGGGAGGTGGGGTTAGGTGACTCGATTAAATATGCACGATCCCGATGTCATATAATTTATTTTTCTAAGTATTAAAACAACATAAATGAAGTTATTTAATAACATAGTTCACAACATGTACGTATAGGTTAACCGATAAAAATCATCATCATCATCATACCATATCCGCTCCCTATGTGGAGCATATGCCGGTCGCCAGCTCCCGTGCATCCTCCCAAGTCAAGTCCACGTCCCGCAGCTCTGACGCAAACTGCCGACGAATAGTCAACAGTAGACGACCAGGACGCCGAGAGCCCGATGCCTTGTAAGATAGGCAAGCATGGTTGAGGCTCTCGGGAGGCATACGTAGTATGTGGCCTAGCCAGCCAAAAAACCGATAAAAATTGGTATAGATATCGATGTTTTTTTTTTGTTAATATAACTAACAGACTAAATAATCATCACGATGTTTCTCCGAAAGGGCGGGCAGAGAGGATAGAAGGAAAAAATACAAAAACACTAATATGTTATTTGTTAACACTTTCCACATACCTACAGCTTGAGGCTGTTAGCCACATTAATTATTACGTGTTGTGATAGACAACCAGATTGAAAATAAAATTTTATCTAAAGATTTATTAATCACAGTTACATTTTTGTAAACACTTATGTTACGTCTTAAAAACTTACGGTTTAAAAAAGGTAGAGGCGAGTAAGGTAGGATTTTTATAAATTTATTTATGTTATTTGACACCTTGCATGTTCATAGTGGGGATGGTTTACGGTTAGTGAGCAAAGGGGATGAGGAGGGGTGGGTGGTACTATCTCCCCATCTGTTGGTGGAGAGCCGCACTATTAACTTGTGCCGTGGCATGTTAAATTTGCCCTACTCTCCTACTACCTTATTTTACACATCATTACGAAAGTAGACTGAATCTTCGAACAAGAATTCACTAGAATGGGCTTTTCCATACAAATTTTCTAAATATATACGCTTCCTAGGGTTTTTTTAAATTTATTTTTTATTTTTATTTATTGTAAGAAATAATTTTACAGTAGTCCTGTAGGTAACACAAGTTTTGTCATAAGGTTCTACAGTAATATAAAAATAAAAATTTAACAAAACTAAACAAAAAGAAACACTTATTATCAAATTCCACCGTCTAAGGACTCCAGCACTTAGACCAATAGACGAAACGTGTTACTTAGATGTCAAGTGATGACGTAGATGCCTATTGATGACGTAGTGAGTGACGTAGTGGGTAAATAGACACCTTAGACACGGTAGTACTTTTCAATAATGGAATGACACTTCTCGTGTTTATTTCTTTAGTAATATTGTTAATTCGCTTCGTGCAAAGTTTAAGCCCTGTACTCGCTTGAGTGCATTTTTCTTTTCTAAACCAAAAAGAAATTAGAAGTTATTTTCTGAAAGTTGTATGAACTAAACCTCAACTCGTTAACAGTTCTCAACACTGTTAATGATTCTGCACTAAGGTACAATTTCAACTACTGCAACTCCACCATAAGAGCATACTCCACCACGTGACTCGCGGCCGCTTCCCGTACAAACGTATTCCTCGATTTTCTCCCTGGAATTTGACATTAGAGCAATGATTTTTTCACACATTTTAGATATCAACCAGATGCGTGTTTGTACCGTATTATTTTTTTAATAATCTCCTATAACAAATAAGATATTTTTCAATTTATAAATTAAATTAACCAAAAACCCCTATCCACAATCGCTTATTAATTTTAATATATGAAATTTATGTTGGAAGCACTCACTTTGTAGTTATTGTAAAAGAGAAACGTGTTGTCTCGAAACCAGTCAGGGAATAATAAAAAGGAATTAAAAACAAAAAGTATAATTTAAATAGTTTGAATCTCATATATATTAATCATTTTTGAGACATTGACTGTCATTAGAATAAAATTATTTATTATGTACAGAATAAAATTATTTATTATTTATTATGTACAGAATAAAATTATTTATTATGTACAAACTTAGGATATATACAAGTTTCAAAAATTTGTCATACATGGTTGTCAGATGATGTGGCGGAATGGGGAATGTTTGTAATACATCAAGTGGCCACTTAACCCAGCCAATGACAGGTCATAAGCCCTGTAAACGCCTAGATAACCGACATTCGTTTCCAGAGTTTCTCTGTCTCTGTTGAGATATCAATAATATCTTATATATAATTCTTTGGTCTGCTGACATTATATTCAAAAGTTTAATCAATTTTTTGTTTGTTCTTCTACTGCACTTCAATATGATTCGCATGGCTTTGTTTTGCAAAATTTGTAATTTTTTTAGCTCTCCTTCATTACTAAGGTATAATATAGATGAGCTGTAGTCTATATGTGGAATAATTATGCTCTTGTGTATTAGAAGTGATGTTTTTTGATCTAGTTTATTTCTAATTCTTCCTAATAAAGAAACCTTTTTTGCCAAAGAAAAAAAATGCACGATGTTTTATGATATACACAAAAAATTAACTGTAACTTTATAAGATGACCGAAACTTAAAAGCGCCTATCGTGCGAAACTTTGACTAAACTTAGCTGCTTCAAATGCCGATACTTTGTCCAAGTTAATGGCTTAATGGGAAACTTAATAGCTCCACTATGTAGCAAACTTAATAAGCAGTTTCTCATACGATTTTAAATTAAGGCTTATTTATGAGACTTTAATTAATATTAAAGTGATGAAATTAACAAAAACCAAGTACAAATGTATGTGTTTTTGAAAACTGTACACTCTGTCCTGGCATTCTTCTCTTGCTTCCTCCACATTTATACATCTTCGCATGCACGCACGTCGATTATTCCGACTTCTTACATGCCCACTTTCAAGCACTTGTTTTACTGATCATGCCATGGGTTTCTCGGCCTTCATATATAGGCACCATATATTTTTTTAGCCGTTTCTTTTCCCTCATTACCCATTCGCTCTACATGGCCCGAACCATCGTTAAAGAGCTTTCTTAATTTTTTCGATAATTGCCTTGCATTCTGCTTCTAATTTCGACATTAGTGCACCGTACCTATCATATATATAGTTTTACCACACATTCGCTTGAGAGATCGCATTTCAACTGCATTTAACCTACTTTCGTTCTTCTTTTTTCAACACCACGCTTCACCACCATACATAAGGGTTGGTACCAGAACTTTATTTAGAACTGCCAATTTAGCCTCTTTTGACAAGCACTTATTAGATACGACCGACCTTTTACCGACTACCAAATTTTTTTTAAAAAATACATAAAATTTTATACAAAAATAGCGTTAAATACATAAAATACGAAAACATAAAATACATACAACTAAATTTGGAAAAAACGCTCCCAAAGACTTAGTTGTCTGAGAGTGGATGGCTCTTTTTTTTTGAAATATTAAATTATTTTTTATTCAATGATTTTTCTTTTTGACGTGATAACGTCTAATACATTGATGAACGCCGGCTGCACACACGATAAGGCATGACTCATTGTCGAGTCAGTCATCAGTCGAGTGTGCAAGCGAGAGCGCGGAACAAGCGATAGAGAGGCACGATCGGCCTAAGAGTTCGGTTTGTGAAGCATCTACCACTCCATCGACCGATGCGTCCGAGATAGAAGGGAGAGAGCAGCAGCACACAGCATACTCAAAGTGAAAGTGAAAATTAACGAGTGTGAAAGCGTATCATACAAAATAATGATAATTCAGTATTAATAATTTAATTCAATTCATAAAAGTATGGCTATTTTTCATCAATGTTGTCTTATGACGTAATCACGTAAAATTATCGTCCGTAACAAACCGACTTTACAGACAGCCAAAAGATTTTATTATAAGCTTCCTCTGATAAGTGAAAGCGACAACTATCTCCGTTTAATTTTCCTCCATATTATTATCATTATAGTTCAACTCCCTTGACCAACATGTTAAAATACTTAATGTTTTGCATAATTTGACGATTAATATTTTCCCAAATCATTCTCCATTCAGAGAGCAGTTACCCTTTTTCATATGAGCCGAGATTTATAACTATTAACGGGTAATTAATTTTCATTCAAAATGAGCCACTTCATTTTTCAGTGGCAAAGCAAAGTACTCGGACACAGGAATATATTGGTACAAGTCCAAAAAAAAGTCTTTTCTTTTTTAGCAAACGGATGGTAAATACATATTATAATGTTTTGATATTACCTATCTGAGCGACAAAAATTCTCAGAAACATAAATCAAATAAAGAGATAGAGTATTTCTTAATTTTATTCGCGTCGTAGCATAGTTGTAGCGCATTTGGCTACGTGGATTTGGTCGCTGGTTCGATTCCTGTAGGGATATTAATATTAATATTTCATGTATGATACCTTGTACTGGTACTGAAGCGTATGACTGATCATCTTACCTTCATGATATGTTACAATGTAACCAAGGAACTTTACACTGCATTTGTTGTACCTATACAGTGCCCTATGCACCATTCCCGTGTGAATAAGGGAAAGAAGTAGTTGTAGTAAGTAAGTACATAATGGCAAGAGGCATTAAGGGTTAAATGTAAAAAATATTAGTGTAGGTATTATAATAAAGCTTAATTGAAAATGTATATTAGTAGGATAAGAATAGTTAGGAAAAAAAAAATAAATGTTTATAAATATTGGTCTATGTAAAAATTATGTAGTACTAAATAAATATAATAATAGAAATAGATAAAAAAAAGATTCAAAAGTCTTATGTTTCATTGCCCGCCCTAAATTTTTTCGACTTCCAAAAAAAATTCGAGAAACTTTTTTTTTGTATTATTTAACACTTTTGTCATTAAACCATACGCATTTTTTTTTTTATATTACAGTGATTTTTACCCTTTTGATAATAACGTGCTTGACCCGACTATATTAACAATTTAAGATTAATAAACTTTACAAATTAAGTTACAAGCCCCTTAGATTTATAAATTATTTCCCACGAGACGCCCTTTTCTACGATAGTTTAAAATTTCATAAAATCTGTGAAATTTTTTAATAATATATATTTTGGTAGGACATAACCCGCCTCTTCGCCGACTTCAGTCCGCCTCGTAAGCATAGTGGTAGTGCATTTTGGCTACCGTGCAATGAGGTCGCGAGTTCGATTCCCTAGGGTTGATATTTCACGTGTGGTACCTTGGACTGGTACTGAAGCATAAGACTGATCATCCTATCTTCATGTAATAAATGATCAAGAGACACAGCACTTGATGCCCCAATGCAGTGCAGTAGTAGACTTAAACCAATAGTTTAATTAAATTCAACAAGTACCTATTGATACTAATCCGTCTGAAGTTTAAGACTGAACTACTCGATTTTGAAGACAATAGCTATTTGTAATAGTTGATTGAGTAAAAAAAATCGTTTTAAAGAATAAATTTTTAAAATTAATTTTCAAACCTAAAAAAATTACATAAATATCCTTGACCGAGTGGATACATTTCTGAAAATTCCCAATATCTAAAAGGGGTGAAATAATCAAAATTTTCTGATCTAAACTCGGATAATATTATTTATATGTCAATCAAAAGTAGTAATAAACATGTGTTCTGAGAATAAAGGAATACTGGGGTTTTAAAGTTTTAAAACTGCTTTTCAAACTGCCTCCTAGCCAAGCAATCAGCCGCCAGTTTCCACGTATTCTCCCAAGTCAAGTTCACGTTCCGCAGCTCTGACGCCAACTGCGGACGAATTCTCAACAGTGGACGTCCAGGACGCCGAGAACCTGATGCCTTGTAAAATATGCAGGCCTGGTTAAGGCTCTCGGTAGACTAACTAACTTAATAACCATCACGCCATTTCCCCGTAGGGGTAGGCAGAGAGGGTAGAACGCCATACCACTCTGTCCTGACAGACTTCCTTTGCTTCCTCTACATTCATACATCTTCTCATGCACATACGCCGATTATTCCGACTTTTCACTTGTACTTGTCATGCCATGTCTTTCTCGACTTTTCGCGACCTCTACATCCAGGCACACTCGCATTTAAACTTCTTTTAGCCGGTCCTTTCATCGCTCATTCGCTCCACATGACCGAACCATCGTAAAAGCCCTTTCTTAATTTTGTCGATAAAGTTTATCTCAGCCTTGCACTCTGCTCTAATTTCGACATTTGTACACCTATCATACATAGTCTTACCACACATAGATCGCATTTCAACAGCATTTAGTCTACTTTCATCCTTCTTTTTCCAACACCACGTACCATACATAAGGGTTGGTACCAGAACTCCGTTGTGTACTGCCAATTTTGCCTCTTTCGAAAAGTTTTTATTTGCCACTATCGATTTTAAGGCACCATTAACTCTGTTTCCGGGAGACGTACGTAGTATCTGGCCCAGCCAGCCGAGACACCTTCGCCCGATGACAGGTCTGCAGTTACAAAGGCTTCTGCATCCGTTGCCTTACATCTATAATCTTTACTCGCTTATTATAAGCCAAATACAAAAGTATATTAAACATCCGATTAAATAACTGGTCCTAAAGGGTTAAAACCGAATGAATGTATGTAGGTTTTGTAGGGAACTTTCCTGCACCTGTTTTCAACCCTCAAAACAGCTGTGTATCTAGATTTACAAAAGGTGTAGTCGGGGTATGGAAGGTTTGATAACTTCACCTCAACGATTTTAATCAGAAGTAAATTAAAAAATTACCATGTATTAGTTGTTTCACTACGGGGGCGGGGGTTCTCTTACTTCGGACAAGCACGTGTTAAATAATTCAATTATTAAATAGCAATTCTTCATTTTTAGTGATTTAGGGCCCGCCTCGTAGCATAGTGGTAGCGCATTTGGTTACCGTGCCTGAGGTCGCGGGTTCTTTTTTTTTTCATATTTTCTCGGATTTTCATATTAACATTTCATGTGTGATACCTTGGACTGGTACTGAAGCGCAAGACTGATCATCTTGCCTTCATGTAATAAAATGATCAAGATACACTGCACTTGGTGTACCAATGCAGTGCCCTATGCACCATCGGCGCGAATAAGGGAAAATAGTAGTAGTAATTAAATAGCAACCCTAGTTTTGAGTTGAGAGTTAGAAGAGTTTGTGTTCAAAAAAAGATTGCTTTGTAACTATTACTACAGATGTGGTTTTTCATAAGATATTTGTGATGATACCTTGGACTGGAACGCTAGAGACGGATTATTTTTCCTTAATGTAACAAACGATCAAGATACCTACATTACGCGTGGTGTACCAATGCAGTGTCCTATGCACCATTAGTTGCCGATAAGGGAATGTAGCAGAAGTAGTCCGCCACGTGGCATGGCGTTTGGCTGCGTGGGGTTCAATTCCCATGGGGGTAAAAATGAAATATTTATTCAACAAATTTGAATTTGTGGTTTTGAACATTTGTCTTCCAAAAATCTTAATTTTCAAGGTTAGTTCAGTTTCAGTTATATTTCACGTTTGCGGTTTAATATTCAGATAAACAGGGCTGTAAATCCAGGGTAGTCAAATGGCCGGAAGGGGTTGGGCATTAAAAAACTTTTGAAATATGGCCATCATAAAATCAACAGTCCAACCCATAATTTGTTACACTCTCAGAATCTCTGGTAAAAAAGGTGTTTTCCAAATAAAAAATGTAGGAATTCGGCGGTGTAAAAATAAGATTTAGGAATAAAATAAAACAAAAATGTAAAACAAAGGCGAAATGATAAAAATTTCAAGGTAATAAAATAAGTGAAAGTTTGTAGAGTTACTAAGGTTGTTCAAATAACGCCAATGATAGTAATTACTTCATACTACATACTACATCCACAATGATAGTAAGTACTTCATACTTCATACAACAATGATAGTAAGTACTTCATACTACATACACAATGATAGTAAGTACTTCATACTACATACAACAATGACATACAATACAACAATGATAGTAAGTACTTCATACTTCATACAACAATGATAGTAAGTACTTACATACTACATACATCCATGATAGTAAGTACTTCATACTACATACACAATGATAGTAAGTACTTCATACTACATACAACAATGATAGTAAGTACTAAGTACATACAACAATGATAGTAAGTACATCATACTTCATATAACAATGATAGTAAGTACTTCATACTACATACACAATGATAGTGTAAGTACTTCATACTACATACAACAATGATAGTAAGTACTTCATACTACATACACAATGATAGTGTAAGTACTTCATACTACATACAACAATGATAGTAAGTACTTTATACTACATACAACAATGATAGTAAGTACTTCATACTACAAACAACAATGATAGTAAGTACTTCATACTCCTTTTAGTTTATTTTAAACTCATATTATCAATATTATAGTTCAACCTCCATGAACCGTCACAAATTCATATATTGTCTGACGATCTTTTTTTCAATTTTATTTTTAAATTTTCATGCGCCCCTGTCTTGTGTTTTTGACAGGAGGAAAGTAAGAAACGCTGAATAAGTAAGCGAGTTGAGGGGAGGCCTCCTAACCCCTTTCTTCTAAACCGCCCTTGGGATTATCAGGTCATATGTCCGGATTGTCAGGTCTGAATATATCCAGGGAGACGTGTAAAGGCTTATTTTGGTGGCTTTAGAGGTAAAAACCAGATTAATTGAAAGAATTTTATAATATTGTTAAGAAATAACTTTAAAAATAAATTGTGTTATAAGTAAATTACAAGAAGAGATTATTATGTAGCCTTGTAAATGACAAAAAAAAAAAATGTTAATGCAGAAAAAAAAAAAAAATCTAAACCAATAGTGCAATACGTTTGTAAATCGGATAGTTAATAAGCGAGATAACAATCACTTATAGTTTTTATTCCCAATATGTGACGTCACCGATCGCCTATCATACAAAATCAAAGTATGAAAAGAGGCAAGTGATTCTCCATACTATTTTGATGTCTCTTAAAACTTCATTGTTCGTTTTCTTAAAACAATACATGTGTGGCTTAGCTCTCTTGAGTACCAAGGCGACAAAATACTGTTTCCAATAATACCTATGTGGCTTGTGCTTGAAAATAGGAATCAAGTAGTCAGTAGTGTCGAAGTAGGGATTCGAACCGAGAATGGGGTTCTTCCAGATAACATGAATATTCTTAAAAACGTTATAAATATTTAAAGTATATTTTTACAATCCCAACGATGTAAAACACAATACTCAAAAATTTAGTTTTTATTAATAAATTTATGCTTTAAAAACACGAAAATACGAATGATTTTTAACGCCCGTTATGGGCTAATGACGTCATACCCGTCGACCGTTAAAGGCGTGAAATTCATTCCGTAGTGAGCGCCTATATTGCTGTGACGTCACACCGCATGCGCGCCAAATTGAGGATTTTGCGAGCGATTTGAAAAAGCGCTATTTCAAACCGCGCTAAAAAATTCATATGACGTCGTAAAAATTTAAAAAAAAATCCCTTGATATTGTAATTTCTTTTAAATCTAAGCTTTATAAGTTAAACGACGCAAAACGCAGTCATTGTAAAATAAGTACAAAACCATGAATTAAATAAACTCGTGTGTGGTGAAAAAAACAAAGTGGTTTGATTTAACAATTTAAATATAATATTATCTCAACGTGCCTTGATTCAAACAAAATATATTATTCTAAAGACATAATTCCCATTGGAGTTAGTCCAAACAAGGCAAAATGAATACGCGAGTAATTGTATGATTGAATTTAAATATTCAAATCTCTTTCAGAGGATTAGGGTGGGGGGCTTTTACCAGGGATGATGAGGGTAAGGAAGGGGATGGATTAGAAAAGATTCGAGTTAATGTTAAAAAAATAATGAGCGGCCTACAGAGAACCTGCCTAGGGATTAGCTTCAGGCTGTGCTGCTTGTAATTAGGAATAGATCGAAGGAGTTTCAGCAGTGCTTTAAATTGTATTTTTCAGGATCCTGAAATTATTTCAGTACCTACAAGAAAACAAGATTTTGTCCAAAGAACATAAGGTCAAGATTACTGAACTTGGTGTACCAATGTAGTGCCCTATGCGTCATTTAGGTGCGAAAAAGGGAGAAAATTAGTACTACTTGAAGCACGTCGATTAAGGTTTAAATATTCACTGAATTAGACTAGATCTTGTCTTGAGATCGTCCATAGTGTTGTCCTAGCTTTATATATTTTAATGTAAATTAAGAACTTATCGAAAGAAGCAAAATTGGCAGTATACAACGGGGTTCTGGTACCAACCCTTATGTATGGTAGTGAAGCGTGGTGTTGGAGAAAGAAAGATGAAAGTAGACTGAATGCTGTTGAAATGCGATCTATGTGTGGTAAGACCATATATGATAGGTGTACAAATGTCGAAATTCGAGCAGAGTGCAAGGCTGAGATAAGCATTATCGATAAAATTAAGAAAGGGCTTTTACGATGGTTTGGTTACGTGGAGCGAATGAGTGATGAAAGAACGGCTAAAAGAAGTTTAAATGGGAGTGTGCCTGGATGTAGAAGCCGAGGAAGGCCGAGAAAGACATGGCATGACCAAGTACAAGTACTTGAACGTGGACATGTGAAAAGTCGCAATAATCGGCGTATGTGCATGAGAAGTTGTATGAATGTAGAGGAAGCCAAGGAAGTCTGTCAGGACAGAGTGGTATGGCGTTCTATCCTCTTGTTAGTTAGTTAGTTAGTTAATATAAATGTATCATTCCTGCTACTGTTTCTTCTTTTAATGTGTATAATATTTAATTGTGATTAAATGAACTTCATGTCTAAATAAATTAAGACATTTACAATCCGTACTACAAAGTTTGGTCTAAAGTCCCTGCTGTAGCTAGCTTGTAAGGTATACATATAACAAGCTTCCTGAGCGCTTTGGTAAAAAACAGAAGCGCGCGCTTTAATGTGTACACCTTTGAATCACATCTATATTCTTAAAACGCGCGTTAGCAAAGCGCGCGCTTAAAAGCGCCTAATGTGTACCGGGTCTAAGAAGGTCTAATAATGTGGCGGACAGCCTCAAGCAGTATTACCTCGGGCAGCATGTGGAAAGTGATAGTTAAAATACATTAGTGCTTTTGTGATTTTAATTTTGATGTGATAATAACTTCTGAGTTCTGAGAATAGGTGTCTTAGAACAATTTTAGGTGTGCGTTGGTTTGACTTTGTAAGGAACACAGAGGTGAGGCAACGGATCAGCAACCCTTGGTATCTACTGTCATCCGGCGAAGGCGTTTCGGCCGGCTAGGCCATATACTACGTACGCCTCCCGAGAGCCGCCACCATGCTTGCCTATTTTAGAAGGCATCAGGTTCTCGGCGTCCTCGTCGTCCACTGTTGACAATTCGTCGGCAGTTTGCGGGACGTGGACTTGACTTAGGAGGATGCACGGGAGCTGGCGGCCGATCGCTTGGCCTGGAGGCAGTTTTTGGATTCCATATGCTCCACGTAAGGAGCAGATATGGTATGATGATGATGATGATGTTATAATATTTTTGTGTGTACCAATGCAGCGCTAGGGGATGAGAGTAGTAGTAGTTTATAAATATAATATATTGCAGGAATTTCAGTTCAGCATTATTTAATCACATAGACTTTACACGACTTGTACTGTACATTATTTATGTAAAATGGAATATTGAATAGTTGATAAAGAACATTACATTTAGAATATTTTGTTCGTCAAGGGCGTTAAATTTATAATTCCTGTATTCAAATCCTCCTTTAATTCCAATTTATGACAGTTTTATTCACAAAAATATTCTGGAAAAATGGTGGAATTCCGAACAACACGTGTTTAATGTGAAAATACTAAATTCGAATAGAGTTATTAATTACCCTGGATTACCTATAAAAAACAGAATTTTGAGATGGGTCTCACATTTTATTTTAGAATTTAGAAGATAAACCTTGCATTTTTAAATGGTATATTCTAAAATTGAAAAAATTCTAAAATTTCGACCACGTTGAGTCCTTTTATTCTCCTTATTTAATTTTTTATTTCCTTTTTATCTGTTGTGCTGATGTTGTAGACATAATAAAAAAAATATTTCAGTTTTTATTAAATTAAATTTTTTTTGTAATCTGTATATCAACGAAGATCCGAAAATAAAAATATATTATTATAAACAACATTTTGAGTGTGTCCAAATACTTGTAGACAAAAACTGGATTTCACCCATTACGGGCTAACAATTACAATTTGACATCTCAACAAAGACGAGAAATTAGGAAGGGAATATGGATATCTAGGCGTTTACAGGGCTTATGACCTGTCATTGGCTGGGTTAAGTGGCACTTGATGTATTACAACATTCCCCATTTCACCTAGTATTTGATATCCATATCCGCCAATATACAGTAAAATGGCGCGACGCTTCACATGTGAACTCTCTGTCATCCATTGAGAAAATAGCTAAGCATTTTAGCAGAAACCTTTATGATTGCAAGTGAGATTCTTACCGAATTATATATCACCTACTAGGAAACGCCTGAAGATGAATCTTCAATTTGTTATGCTTATAACTTTTACCAGCTAATTTTTATAAACAACATTTTGAGTGTGTCCAAATACTTGTAGACAAAAACTGGATTTCACCCATTACGGGCTAACAATTACAATTTGACATCTCAACAAAGACGAGAAATTAGGAAGGGAATATGGATATCTAGGCGTTTACAGGGCTTATGACCTGTCATTGGCTGGGTTAAGTGGCCACTTGATGTATTACAACATTCCCCATTTCACCTAGTATTTGATATCCATATCCGCCAATATACAGTAAAATGGCGCGACGCTTCACATGTGAACTCTCTGTCATCCATTGAGAAAATAGCTAAGCATTTTAGCAGAAACCTTTATGATTGCAAGTGAGATTCTTACCGAATTATATCACCTACTAGGAAACGCCTGAAGATGAATCTTCAATTTGTTATGCTTATAACTTTTACCAGCTAATTTTTATAAACAACATTTTGAGTGTGTCCAAATACTTGTAGACAAAAACTGGATTTCACCCATTACGGGCTAACAATTACAATTTGACATCTCAACAAAGACGAGAAATTAGGAAGGGAATATGGATATCTAGGCGTTTACAGGGCTTATGACCTGTCATTGGCTGGGTTAAGTGGCCACTTGATGTATTACAACATTCCCCATTTCACCTAGTATTTGATATCCATATCCGCCAATATACAGTAAAATGGCGCGACGCTGGATATCAAATACTAGGTGAAATGGGGAATGTTGTAATACATCAAGTGGCCACTTAACCCAGCCAATGACAGGTCATAAGCCCTGTAAACGCCTAGATATCCATATTCCCTTCCTAATTTCTCGTCTCTGTTGAGATGTCAAATTGTAATTGTTAGCCCGTAATGGGTGAAATCCAGTTTTTGTCTACAAGTATTTGGACACACTCAAAATGTTGTTTATAAAAATTAGCTGGTAAAAGTTATAAGCATAACAAATTGAAGATTCATCTTCAGGCGTTTCCTAGTAGGTGATATAATTCGGTAAGAATCTCACTTGCAATCATAAAGGTTTCTGCTAAAATGCTTAGCTATTTTCTCAATGGATGACAGAGAGTTCACATGTGAAGCGTCGCGCCATTTTACTGTATATTGGCGGATATGGATATCAAATACTAGGTGAAATGGGGAATGTTGTAATACATCAAGTGGCCACTTAACCCAGCCAATGACAGGTCATAAGCCCCTGTAAACGCCTAGATATCCATATTCCCTTCCTAATTTCTCGTCTTTGTTGAGATGTCAAATTGTAATATATTATTATCATTATCAGAGCATTTTAATATTTATTCTCAGAAGCGTTAGATACTGCTAATACCACTTTCTATTATCCGCACCCAAATGGTGCATACGGCACTGCATCGGTACACCAAGTGCAGTGTATATTTAACATTTTATTACATGAAGGTAAGATGATCAGTCACACGCTTCAGTACAGTCCAAGTTATCACACATGATATTTAATATGGAACAGTGCAGTGCCCTATGCGCCATTGGGTGCGGATAAGGGAAAGTAGTAGTAGTAGTAACCTTTTCTTACATCGGGGTCATCAATGAGCAATTATTCCGATTTTTTAAAAGTACCTAATCTTATTTCTTTTATTGAAAGTACCTACTTTTGAATTTTCGTGGTGTGCGTGAAAACATTTTTAAAATTAATAATGGATATCTCTATAATTCCTCATTGTCTTCACAGTGCAGGCGGGTTAAGTCAAGGAACAAAAGGTGAAAGTCACGGAATGAGCCACTTTGATTTTCTTCCTTCTCGTTCTAAATGTCATTATCTCCTCGGGTAGGTAGCCACCCCCGTTTGGGGTTGTTCGTTTTCGTTTTGCTACTATTCTGACGTCATGAGCAAGAGGCGCGTTTATGTCAATTTTTAAAAGAACTTTTTTTTTTGCTACAATGTTGCTACCAAGTGCAGTAAATCTTGATAATTTATTACGTGAAGGCGAGATTTATTTATATTTTATTGTTGTACACACAATGAGTGATGGAAGAACGTTTAAAATAAGTTGTAATGGCAATTGTGCCTGGGAGTAGAGTCCGCGAAAGTCCGAGAAAGACATCGGCATGACCAAGTACGACAAATACTTGAAAGTGAACATGTGAAAAGTCGAATAAATCGGCGTATGTGCATGAGAAGATGTATGAATGTAAGAGGAAGCAAAAGAAGTCCTGTCAGGACAGAGTGGTATGGCGTTCTATCCTCTGCCTACGCCTACGGGAAAATGGCGGGATGGTAAGTTAGTTAGTTAGTTCTAACGAATTCTGCGGTTGCGGTTGTTAGTACATAACTACACCCTGTATTTGGGGTTATGTTAGTATGATATTAAACCAATTTACTTTAAAAAAAAAGCTAAGAAGAGTGCTCTGAACAAAACGCGAGATCTTATATTGGCTTACTTACCAAATAATGCAGAGTAACGTTACACATATACCATGCGAGAATGAAAAAGAAGGTGCTGTAAAATGGGGCACAAAGTAATTCCGGGGGAAATACTACAGGAAAAAAATATTAATTATTGTAAAAAAAAATCAGTTCAGGATACTCATCTTTATTTTATAACTTTTAGCGACTCGGCTCTCTGCTATAAGCGGAGGCTGAGTAGCGCAAACTTATTATAGCCTATATATTGTCTCCTGCGCTTAAATATTTATATTTCCCAACACGTACACCACACTCCACACACGTACCAAAACACAACATACACATGACATAACATAATCACTTTGTATACTATTGTTTGCTCACTTCATGTCTTCAGAAATTTGTCTTGTACATTGTGTTGTCCACGTAATTGCTGTTATGTTGTATAAATAACCTTAAATTGATCTTAGTTCATTGTACCTAACATATCACTGTGTGCACAACATTAAAATCTAAATAAATAACACCTTATGATTACCGTTCGTAGACGGATAAAAGTAAAAAATTAATATTTTATTTTTATTTTTATTTTATTTTATTTATTTATTTATTGACGGACAGAGTCCATTATATATTTATACTCTAGCGGTGTGAAAAGTAACTACAAATTTAAAATCAGACCGTTGAGTGTCTGTACCGCCATCTACAGTCTATATATGAAAAGCTTTTTAATTTTGACTGATCCTCGATTAAAAAGTTGGTTGGTTGATCGTAGTTGACTGAGAGGCGTTAGTAGTCATAATTGCGATAGGCATTCATAGACATCAGGACGTTAAGCTCAGTGGGTAGAGAAGTTGACTGTAATCAGAAGGACCCAGGTTCTTAACTAATGGCAATCGTCCGTCTTCGGAAGACGATGAAGATGCGGCACTCATCAGGAAGGCAGGGGAGAAAAGCAGCTTCTCTGGTGACTGTGAAGTCCTATACGAGACCTGCACAGTCGACCACATCTCTTACACCTCCAGTTTGTGAGTGGGATCCAGTTGGTAGCTGCTTCGCTCGCTGTCTTCTAAGTCTCAAACTCTTCAGCCAGAGACTGTCATGTGCCGCTGTGCCCTTCTCTTATCTCCTTCTTTTGGTATTCGGCCATCTTCCATACGACTCACATGGTCGAGCCAGCGCAATCCCTCTTTCAAGAGAGCCATTGCCGAAGCCATCCCGAGTGCTGGCTTATACATCTGCATTAGTGACTGTCCTTCCATGTCACGCCAAGGATACGCCGAAGACATCGCAAATGAAAGGCGTTTATCTTTTTCTCTTGGTGGCTGTAAGTTGGCCAGGTTTCTGCACTGTAAAGGAGTGCGCTAAGAACATAGGCTTGATAGATCTAAACTTTAGTGGACCGAGGTTCAAATTGGGTTGTTCCCGATAGCATGAATATCCTTGAAAACGTTATAAATATTAAAAGTATATTTTTACAATTCCAACGATATAAAACACAATGATCAAAAATGTTGTTTTCATTTATAAATGTATGTTTTAAAAACACGAAATTACGAGTGACTTTTAACGCCCGTTATTGGCTAATGACGTCATACCCGTCCATTATAAAAGGCGGGAAATTCATTACGAAGTCAGCGCCCATATTGATGTGACGTCACACCACATGCGCGCCAAATGGAGGATTTTGCGAGCGATTTGAAAAAGCGCTATTTCAAACCGCGCCACACTGTGTAATATCTCTGATCTAGCTTTACTTTAATCGTTTTTATCATATTTTAATTTTACGTATTCGAACATTAAAACGTTTTAATAAATAGCCGGTGCAATCTTCTGCATACCTATTTTTTTTTAGACACGAACATGTATTGTGTATTACGTCGCAAAGTTGATCAACGGCGTGACACTAGATTCCAACCCTGAACCAGTCGCGGATTACCGCTCGGTTTGATTGGATTTATCTCAAACTGAAGTGCTTTTAATAATTGTTTCCCATATGGAAATTGTAGAACAAAGTTTGTTATTTACATTAATTAAAAGAATATATTTAATTTACTCTAATTAGTGTGTTAATTCACCCAATTTATAGAACACATAAAAAAAATGGACGAAAATATTTTAACTGTGCTTTCACTTAGACCTACAAAAAAATCCCCCTTGATCCCCGCTTTGATATACATATTTTCGTAAAGTATTAATCCTTTATCTTTCCAGTACAGTTATTTAAAACTCCCCAAATTCCGCCGTTTATGAAATATTTTTATTTTTCAGTGGGTCGGGCATCGATTTCGAGAAGAAAATTTTACAGCGTATGGCGGAATAGCAATAAAAGGACTCGCAATCAGTGCCTCTGCAACTATGTATGTATGTATCCGTCAAGTTAAACTTACAAAATTGTAATGAAATCTTTAAAAAAGGAATTTTACTATCAGCGCATGTTCGAATCACAAGAACCTGTCATTCTCCGTTTAATTCCTTCAGGAAAATATTTCAATATTGCACTTTCCTATAACATTGATTAGTAAATGGGGCTGTGGCGTGCGAACATAAGTTATACCCGTGGTACTATATGCCAGCAACTGTCCATAACCATTATTGCATGGTCCAGACATAATCGCTTCCTGCATTTTACCGATTGGACAGTTTTCTGAGAAGGCGCAGGAAGCTAGAAAATCAGAAGTGTTCGCAAGAAAAGCTCTAAATTTACGAAAAATATATCATTAAATACAAATTTTGAAGACAGTGAATTCGATGGCGAATAAATCAAATATATTTTTTAAATGTTTTTATATACCTATTTTTTATAACTTAAATAATAATGATATTGTAACAATATGCTATGTTTGTATAATATACCTATATAATATTTTTTTAATTTTTACAAATGTTTTATTTATTTTAATGCAACAAATTCAAAGGTATTTTTCATTAAAATTTTCCCTGCTTTCCACGGTAGATTTTTCCAATTTTCCCCGCGCAAAACTCAAGTCTACTGTGCGGACTAACTAATTACCAAATATATTTTCGATGGTCTATTAAAAATTATATTTTACACTGATATTAAACATAATCGTATTAAAGTAAAACCCGATAAGGCATAATTACACTTGTGCGCGCTAGAAAATTCATATGACATCGTAAAATTTAAAAAAAAAATCCCTTGATATTGTAATTTTTCAATCAATTTTTTGAAATAAAAAATAGAAAATCTGAAAAAACCCAATTGTAGAGCGAACGTTTATTTTTTCAAGTGATTTGATGAATGCACATTGTAATTAAAATATGTTAAAATCGATTTGTAAACATGAAAACAAAAACGTCTTTATACCAACATCCACCCCATTTGACGGTAGCAGTGGTATATATGGAAATGAAATCCGATTTCTGCAAGTAAAAACATGGCAACGTAGAAAAGGATCTAAATTTCATTTTCCTTGGTCTCACATCGTAAATTCTTTATGGGCTACATAAAATATATTCGTCCAGGGCTCCTATACTTGAATCCTAAATGCGACATTTCAACATCCCGCTTCCGAAGTCGTCAAACACCTTCTAATACATAATTCTCTTTCTTTTTACCCTAGTTTTTTTTACCGATTCAACGTAATTATGACTTTTTAACAACATTTTTAACGTGTACAAATACTTGTACACGTTTAAACCAAAACTTAACTAACTGAAATATGGATGAAAAAGAATGGGGAAAATAGTTAAAATAAAAGTGAATTTAGTTTCTCGCAAGTTGGTGGGAATAATGTTCCGTAGATACGCGTGCAATCACGCAGCTGGTCGAAAGGCTTCTCGTCGATCTCCGGATCTTTCCGTAGATGCTCGGTTCTTGTGTCAGTTCGTACGCGTTCGTACGCGTTCGTCGTCAGTCGTCATCTTCGTGCGCGTGACGTCATTGTTCCCGCTACATATACAAATTACTGGATTATACTCATGCTGGGCTAATATCAGATATTATTGATATCCCAACAGAGACAGAGAAACTTTGGAAACGAATGTGGATTATCTAGGCGTTTACAGGGCTTATGACCTGTCATTGGCTGGGTTAAGTGGTCACTTGATGTATTACAACATTCCCCATTCCCAAAGATCCATAAAGATTTACTGGTTCAAATATAAAGCAAATAAAAATTGGAGAGACATCTTCAGGCGTCTTCTAGTAAGTAATTAAGTTCGGATGAGCTTTACCTACACCAATAAAGATCGATTGCTAAAAACGCTTAACAATCTTCTCAACATATGTCACCAGTGAGAAAATCACTTGTAATGTGATATTACGAACGCGAGTTCAATATATAATATTAGTAAGTTTCAAAATTTGTCGTTATCAGATGATGGACGGAATGGGAAATGTTGTAATACATCAAGTGGCCACTTAACCCAGCTAATGACAGGTCATAAGCCCTGTAAACGTCACGGATAATTAGTGTGTATAAACCTTTAGACATAAGACTCAAAGTCGATTATTTTACAAATCAACCAACTCGCAACTCAAGCATAGTGCCCAAGGCTTTTTGTCACAAAAAAAAAACGATATACGTCTAAAAAATTTCAGAAAAAGAGAATCAAGAAAGAAAGTGTACTTTTTATTTCTTGTTTTATTTAACAACGATTGAAGAAAATTTACTTGTGTATTATACTGCGAAAGATTTGCTAAGTAACCTCTCTCGAAGGAAATAAAGCAACCTTAAGGCGTAGAAGATTTTCATAGCAAGAATACACTAAAAGGGGTGTTTCCATACAAATTTTCTAAAAATATACGCTTCCTAGGGTTAAGGCTCCAGCGCTTAGGCCAATTCACGAAACGTGTGACGTAGATGTCTACTGATGACGTAGATGTTTATTGATAACGTAGTAAGGGACGTAGTGGGTAACTAGACACCTCAGACACGGTAATATTTTTCAATTAGGTATGGAATGTCACTTCTCTGAAGTTCTTGTTCGAAGCCGACTACCATCATACACGCGTCACGACTGCAAGGGAAATATGGTTGTAATCTTGGCCTAAAACGAGTAAAAAGTTAAACGTTTTTAAATACGCAGAAAACAACTTTTGTAATTTCCTCTTTTTAATTCTTATTACCCTCTCATTTAAAATATTTATATAGCTGAGAATTCCAAGAAAAACTTTGTAATTTTTCTTGTATGTGAGTTTCAGTCTAGTAGATTTTACAAGTTATATAAAATTCAACGCTTTGAAGTGAAGTTTACTCATTTAGCCACCTTGTTGGTGACCAATTGAGAAGTACATTTCGTGAGTATACCAGATTTTATTTGGGTGCACAGAGAGAGAGAATGAAACAGGTACTTACGTTTTTTACAATGGTCGTTTATTCACAAAAACTAACTACTGTTGCAAAAACTTAACTAACTGCAATATGGATGAAAAAGAATGGTGAAAATGGTTAACATAAAAATGATTTTATATTCTCGAATGTTGGCGGGAATCATATTCCGTAGATACGCGTGCGATCACGTAGGGGGCCGAAAGGATTCTCGACGATCTCCGGAAGTTTCCTTCGATGCTCGTTTTTTTTTGCGTCAGTTCGTACGCGTTCGTTGCCAGTCGTCATCTTCGTGCGCGTGACGTCATTGTTTCCCGCCACACTCACATAATTATATGATTAATGAGAGTATAATGGAATTAATAATCTTTGCTCGAATATCTTACCACGGTCAGCAACTTTTTTCTTCTTGCAACCAATGAAACTAGAAATTAAAATAAACTAAGGCTACCATTTCGGAAAAAAGCTAAGTTGCATAATTCTCTGATGAGATAAAAAAAGAAAAAAAAAGTGTATTTATTTAAGTCTAGATTGAAAATATACCTCAATTAATATTAAATGATTATGTTTAAGGTTTTGCTATTTGTACAAACTAATAAGTGTTTATATTAGGACATACGTAAAAAATTAGGTATGTACTATTTAAGAACAAATAAATAAATAAAATAAATAATAAATACGTTTTGGTCCGGAATCATAAAATACTTAATAAGCGCACTAATTGACGCATTGGTCGAAAATACTTAAATTTTGACCACCTTCCTTTTGTTTTTCTTATTTAAAAAAAAAAAAAAAAATAATATATATTTTTTTTAAATTTTATTTTATTTTATACTCACTTATAAATTTCAATTGTCTGCAATGAAATCCATCTTTTAATAAAAATAATATGATAAATATATGAAGAGTTTAACATGCTAAGTATGCCTAGATATTTTTTTATGATTGCTAAAAATGGGGCTAGAAGCATAATATTTTCTGTGAATTCAGAAAATTTCTCAAAACCATTGGCATTAGGGCAATCTGTTTGTAAATCAGATAGTAAATAAGCGAGATACGATCATTTAAACTTTGGGTTTGTTTACTTTGTTTTTTGGGATTTGTTGCGTGTTTGTTTGTTAGTTTGGGTTTTGGAAACTTGACATATCATCAGTATTGATACCGAGCTCATTTTCAAAATAATTAAAAGTGCATAATTTTTTCTTCTCTATCTGATATTCAGAAATACAAAATACAAAAATCCCGCTTAATAAACAGAAAGAGAAAAAAGACTCATTGTAAAGTTGAAGCAACCGCAAGATTACTAAATCCGAATAAAGAGGGGTATGTGTAAACTCGGCATTGCTCCTTCTTTTTCTCATTTCTTTTTCTCTGACTTCAATTTCTCTTTTTCTCCCGGGACGTGAAGGGAGGGTGCTTCCCTTAATAAGAAAAGTTTTTCTCAATACCCTGTATAGATGGATACAAATCAAGCCGTATATAATTTATTGGCCATGAAGGTTGATCACTCATTTAATTTGATAGGTCCATATTCATTAGGTTGGTCGGACGAGAAGTAAAAGAAAAAAAAAAATATATATATAAATAATATATGATACATATTTATTTTTTATTTTTATTAATATTTTATTAGTTTTTTTCTTATTGAATAAAAAGTGTATTCATACATGGAGTAACAAAACGCGTGTACAACTCGAAAACTGGTGAATCTACATCATATACGTAGTCGAATGTGTAACGTGACTTTTGAATCTAAGCTTAAAAAAAAAAAAAAAGTTTTTTTTAATTCTTATAAAAGATTTCATTAGCACCGCAGATTAAGTTAAATTGGGTTCCTTCCGATTTTATATTTTTTTATTTAAAAAAACTGATTTTTACGATTTCATATGAATTTTCTAGCGCGGTTTGAAATAGCGCTTTTTCAAATCGCTCGCAAAATCCTCCATTTGGCGCGCATGCGGTGTGACGTCACATCAATATGAGCGCTCACTTCGTAATGAATTTCCCGCCTTTTATAATGGACGGGTATGACGTCATTAGCCAATAACGGGCGTTAAAAGTCACTCGTAATTTCGTGTTTTTGAAACATAAATTTATAAATGAAAACAACATTTTTGATCATTGTGTTTTATATCGTTGGAATTGTAAAAATATACTTTAAATATTTATAACGTTTTCAAGGATATTCATGCTATCGGGAACAACCCTATTGCACAGATTCTTAATACCATGGTTTTTTTATTCCTTTATGAATAGAATTAATTTGACCAAATACATGATATTTGATAAAAATTTGCAAAAAATTATCGAAAAAAAACTTCATACTAAATTTTCTCGAAAACTATGGGTCAAATAAAATAAAAAAAATTACAAAATCGACTCAAAATATTATGTAGATTCACTGGTTTCCCGCTTGTACATCGAATTTTGTTACACCATATGTATATTTGCATATTTATTTATTTGATTAATTTTGACTAATATTTAAATGAAAAGAAAAAAAATATTACAAAAATACTCTATGTTACTATGTCTTAAACCTAATATCATTATTATTTACTATTCTGACAATCCAAGAAACACATTAAGTTTAAGTTTTATAAAACAATTCGTCATCCCACTACACAATGCAACAGACACAGCTTTTAGCTAAAAAATTATCACTCTTATTCGCACCCAATAGTGCATAGGGCACTGCATCGGTACTTACACCAAGCGCAGAGAATTTTAATCATACACACTCAACAAAAACTGTATTTGAAAATGACCACTTGAATAAATTTAAGTTGTGGACGTATGGATATATTAAAATAATTTTTGCGCACTTGCAAATTTTTGTGAACTGCTTATATTGAAGACAGTAAATTAATGTTTGAATTACTGATTGCTCAAGATATTTAAAATAATTTAAGAAACATTTGAAAGCAAAAAAAATTGAAAGCAGCTGTCTACGTTCAAAAATAATAATAGCGTAACACTTTAAATACGGTTTACCTTAGGAATTTACATTGTATTCAGGAAAAAGGGGGGTACCCATGAAAGTCGAATTTCACGGAAGGACTAAAAACACATTTAAAATGTCGAACCTAACCGCTTATACGAGTAGTTAATATGCTTTTTATCTACAAGTCTCTTGAAACCAGTTTTTATGGAGGAAATTCATTGACTCAATGTAGTAACATTTACAGAAAAAACAATAATCTTGCCACGATTCTTTAAGACAGATTTTTTCCACAAAGATTATTCAGGCAACATTTTTTATCAATATCTATGCTGGTAAAGATAATGTTTTTTTTGGTTATTATGCCGTGTTTGTGGGATTTTCGTTGCCGACCTTCATGGCTTAAGGCCGTGAAAACCTACGAGCTTTGATTTAGATGTTGGAAGTTTCAATGTAAATATTTAGAATATTTATATTTTATATTCGTCAACCGTGAGCCGTCAACCGAGATCCAGGTACCTCAAGAATCCTCATCGAGCGCAGTATCTCTTGATATTGTTCTAAAAGAGATACTAGACATCAAAAGGCAATTGACCGGTCTTACTACACTAATGGAAGATATTAAGATAGTAAAAACAGAACTAGAAGACTTAAAACAGTCTTGTGAATTCAACAACAACCAACTAATGGATTGCAACACTAAGATATCAGACATGGAAAATAAACTACAGGGAGTTGAAGTTCTTAATACTGTCGTCAAACAACTTCAAGACGAAGTTAGTCTTATGAAATCCGAAATGACAGCCAAAGATCAATGGTCCAGACTTGCCAATATTCAAATTAAAGGTGTACCAATGAAAAAGGATGAGAATCTCTTTTCAATACTGGATGGCATCGAGGCAAATTAATTATTCTCTACCTAAAACACAAATCAACTATATATCTCGTGTACCGATTCACAACTCGAAAGATAAGTTGATAATAATGAGTTTTGTCAACCGGTATATCAAAGAAGAATTCATATCCGCAGCACGTGCCGTTAAGAACCTATCAGCAAACGACATAGGGTATCATACTACTAATCGCATTTATATCAATGATCACCTGACTCCTTCAACCAAGAAATTGCTGACGATGACAAAATCCAAGTTGAAGAACGAAAATGGCTACAAGTACATCTGGATTAAATATGGCAAAATCCATGCGAGACGGAACGACACCTCCAACATCCACATAATAAATAACGTTAATGATTTAAACAAACTTACGTAATATGCTTTATACTCTTCATTTCGCTCATATTTGTCGAATACTTCTCACTTATTTTTTATATATTTGTATCATTATTAATATATATTTTTTGTGGGTTGCTTATCCCTGCCTCGGATAGCAATCGCTCGCTTTACTATGGTTATAAAACTATTTATCCACATACTCATACTTACTATTTGGCGTTATACCAACTACGGCTGTATAATGTGTACAAGCCAACATCTATTTATGTCTCTTTCATACGTACAATATTTACAAATACTCTTAGAAATAATAGTCTCTCGCCCACACATTATACTTATTTTTATACTTACCTAGAATTTTCAACGTTCTGTCAACTATCACTGCACAAATCCTATCTACTTATGTTGGTCTTACATTCTTTGCAGGCAACAGAAATAAAAATAAGCATAATTGTAATTCATATAAACAATCACTATAGTCGCTCGCTCGCCCATACATATTACATTTCATTTTACTCAAATTGTGTGTTATTGTAACATTTGAAACCACTATAACTACAATTTTAATGTGTTTTATTTTAAAATTAATTATATTACTTACGGTTTTCATTATGGCTAATACAAATCTAAACATATTTTACCAAAATGTACGGGGATTACGTTCTGAGACAACAACATTTCAACGAAATTTATGTTTATCTAGCTACGATATTATAGCACTTACAGAAACATTGATTAATGATAATATACTTGATAGCGAACTATTTGACAATCGATACATGGTTTGGCGTCGCGATCGAGATTATACGGTCACGGGTCAATCGCGTGGGTGGCGGAGTTCTTCTTGCGATTCGCAAAGAAATATCAGCCACAGCCCAGCCAACTTTTAATCTCAGCGCCGCCGAAGTCCTCTGGGTAACATTATCCCTCAATCTTGCGGGTACACGTACATGTATTAAATTATATATGTGTGTTATTTACTTATGCAAGCAAAAGTCTGGATATTCTTTTTCAGAGCAATTAACGAACTTCTTTTCAAAGTTAAGCTTAACAATTTCTAGTAACCCATTAAATAAATACCTGATCTTAAGTGATTTCAACTTAAGCGGTATTAAATGGTTTTCAAATGACAATATTACTTTCTTACCCTTAAATATTCAAAGCTATGACGATAACCTTTTTATTGACCTTCTTATTGACATATACACTAAGACTAAATCGAATATGCCACACAATACCACACAATACCCATTTAAACATATCATATCATATTTCACCCGTTTTCAAAGATGAATTTCACACTTTACTACCAGAACTGTAGAAGTATACGTGGCAGAGTTGAAATGTTCTACCAAAATCTATTGGCAAATGATACCTACTCTTTGTTTGGTATTACAGAATCCTGGCTTCACGACGGTATTTTGGATGAAGAAATAGCTCCATCCAGCCAATATACTGTATTTAGAGCTGACAGAAAGTATGAGGAATGTAATCAAACAAGGGAGGAGGGGCGATGATTGTTTGCCAAAAAAATCTTCACCCTCAGGCTAGGGATGACTTGACATGCTCAGCAGAGGGCGTTTGGGTCACCATACCTGCCTGTAGACTTACTTCTAAGCGGAACATTCACATTGCGTGCGTATATCTTCCCCAAGGACGCAATTTTGAAACTGCTGTAACTTCTTTTCTTTCTGTCTTAGCCCAATTACGCGATCGGAACCCCAATGATTTGATATTTGTAATGGGAGACTTTAATATGCCAAATTTGAACTGGGTTTTGGAACCCGATTCCACTTACTTAAACTACAGATACATTGTGTAGTGAAACCAGCAGACAACTAGTTGATACAATATCTTACACAGAGCTTAATCAATTTAATAATATACGTAATGCGAACGGTAAGTTGCTTGATTTAATTATTTCTAACATTAATTGCTGCGTTACGCACTCTGACTCGCCTCTTATCAATGAGGATATACACCATCCAGCTTTACACGTACAACTAGATCTGGAAGTTTCTCCCTTACTAAGTATACCTCCAAAGGAAATTATTTTATTTCGCAAAGCGGATTATTCACTTATTAATGCACATCTACGCGAAGTTGACTGGACTTTTTTAATTAATGCGGACTCTATTGATGATGCTGTGAATATTTTTTATGCGACACTTGATGATACAATTTCTAGATTTGTTTCTAAGCAAACTATTAAAAATCATAACTATCCCATTTTGGTTCTCACCCGCCTTAGTAAAATTAATAAAAGAAAAACATAAACTTCATAGAAGATGGATAAAAAAAAAAAATCCTCGTGATTATTTAGAATTCTCAATGCTTCGGTCACGTCAAAAATTTTTGCAAAAGAATGTCACGCCTTGTATATACTCAAAGTTGAAGAAGAAAATTCCTACTAATACAAAGAGACTTTGGTCATTCGCAAAGAAAGTTAAGAAGGGAAGCAATATACCTCAAACAATGTATTATGGGGAGTCCTCTGGCACTGGAGGAAAAGAGGTCTGTGATCTATTTCTAAAGTATTTCAAAACGTCTTATGAATCGCCTAGTACTAGTGATCAACCTCTACCCATTCCAAATGTATCTAATGAATTCGGGTCTATTGGTGACGTCACTTTTGAGACACAAGAAGTAACAAAATATCTACTCAATGTTAACATAAACAAAGGAAGTGGAAGTGATGGAATTGCTCCTTTCTTTGTTCGACATTGCGCGCACACCTTATCACTACCTCTGACTATTATCTTTAATAGGTCAATTAAGGATAACATTTTTCCTAAAAAATTTAAGGAAGCTATAATTGTACCTATTTTTAAGTCAGGAACTAAAAACAACGTTCAAAATTACCGTCCTATATCTAATTCTCTCAGTTTTTTCTAAGTTATTTGAACTTATGATTTACGATAAAATTTATCCTATTATACTTAAAAACATACAAAATTTTCAACATGGTTTCTCTAAAAGGCGCTCTGTTTTAACAAACATGATTAACTTCACTGAATATGTTGCTCGCAATATGGATGATAGAACACAAGTGGATGTTATTTATACGGATTACTCCAAGGCGTTTGATAAGGTAGATCACCGAATCCTCATGCGTAAATTAGAAGAAATTGGAATACACGGTGACTTATATAGATGGTGTGTTTCTTACGTAGATAATAGGCTGCAATCAATCATGGTCGAAGGCTATATGTCTAATTTTATTTCAATTCCGTCAGGTGTTCCACAGGGATCACACCTTGGACCTCTCCTATTTAATGTTTACATTTATGACATCCAATCGTGTTTCAAAAATTCTCTTTATCTTTGTTATGCAGATGATAAAAAAATTTATCATAAAATTGAATCTGAAGATGATTGTGCTAAATTACAACAGGACTTATATGAGCTATCAAAATACTGTGTTGAAAATAGACTTCAAATCAATGTTTCTAAGTGCTATAAAATTTCTTTTTACTCGTAATAAAAGTAAAATCCAATATAGTTATATGATAAAATAATAGCATAATTAAAGAAGTAAACGTGATACGTGACTTAGGAATTCTTTTAGATTCAAAATTAAATTATAACAGTCACATAGAAACAATAGTTAACAAAGCTTACAAAATGATAGGATTTATTATGCGGTTGTGCAAATCATTTAAAAACATAAATACATTTAGAACACTGTTCACAACATACGTCCGCCCCCATCTTGAATACTGCACTACTATTTGGTCCCCTATGTACAAATTTAATATTGATAGAATTGAAAACGTTCAAAAAAAAATTCTTTAAACAAGTTGAATATAAATTTCATTTGCGTATCCCTAATTATTTAGACTCATTAAAGTTTTATAACCTTGAATCCCTTGCACTTAGAAGAAATATCAATGATCAGAGTTTGCTTTATAAAATTGTAAATAACAAATTTTGATTCACCAGAATTAATTAATCTACTCTCTTTCCGTGTCCCTTCCAGACCAACTAGACTGCCTAAACTTTTTCACCTACCTAAAGTTAAAACAAATCACAGAAATAATTCTACGATTCCTCGAATTTGTAAGGCGTTTGATGATAATTTAATAGCTTAGATATGTTTAATACCCATATAACAAATATATAAAGGAACTTAAAAACTTACAGACTTAATATGACAAATATTTATTTTACCAAAGCAACTTAAAAAACTTACAGACTTAAGATGACAAATATTTATTTACCTTATAAGTAGATTCTTTTAACTGTTTAAAGCTACCTGCGGATACATATAATTGGATGGCAGGCATGTTATTGTTAACTATTTGTTTTAATTATATTATGTTTTACCTGTACATCTGTTTGTATCCCGAATAAAATAAAATAAAAATAAAATAAAATAAAATATTTTATTTATCAAAAAAAAAAAGATTAACAGTTTAAATGATTTATCTCACTATGTCTTATATCATATACACAATACAATGTATGTATTTTGTCTTAATATTGTATTTTGTTAACTATGTAACTTTCCTTTTTTTTAAATTTTTTATTATTATTATTTTGTAATTTTTATTAAAAAAAAAAAAAAAAGTTTATTATGTTAAATGTGTAACTTTTTCTTCCTTATATATAGTATGTACAATGTAAAAGCCCTATGGGCGTCAAAGAAAGTAAATAAATAAATATTTATGGAGACGTTTAATTTTTAAAAATGTTTTTAAGTAACTTACAGGTCAGGGAGTCCAGAATAACATCACAAACGTAAAAAAAAACTTAAGATTTTTTTGTTTTCACCGGAAATCAAACTCGGAACCCCCGTAGTGTGAGTTCAGCGTCTTTACGATTACGCTACGGAGGCCATCATAATTATGTAAAATTTTACTTTAATAATTACTTTTTTTTTTGTGGGTTACGCCTTTCTTCTCAAACACGGTCGGTATTCTGAAATGGCTATAAATTTTAAGTTATCTTTACCCGGTTTTATAGTACATCCATACCCGTAGACAGCTCGGTACCCTATCTACACAGCTTCCTTTCTGAGTCGATAGCAATAAAGATATAAGGGGGTGTTCAAATATTCTTTCACCCCTAATTCAAAATAGAGGATACTTTAGAATAGCGCCTCAGCAAGAGATTTGAGAAGCTTAAATTGAGATAAGATAAATGTTTGAGATAACGGATTTAGTGATTCTTGAAAAAATATTTTTAACAGTTGCGATTTTGCGCATGAAGCAAGTGAGGCTGGGTCTCACTAAAATTGTTAAAGGTGTTATTTCTACGTAATAAAAAATAAGGTTAAAAAAATTGTCTTGTGACACCATTTACTTATAGCTATCTATTTCTATTATATTAGTATGCTAGCCCATAAGTTTAGTATCTGAGAAGGATTCTAGGCATTAGGTGGTTTGACTTCATAACCAACGCTGACGTTTAGGGAACGGGACCCAGCAACCTCCAATAACTGGAGTCGTGAAGATGCGGCGGTGGACCTGGCTTGGGCATGTACTCCGGATGCCTCGGGAGAGCCTGAACCCGAGCTGCCTCTTCTTTACGCCTGCAGGATCCCGCCGTCCTGGCAGACCGTCGATGATCATCTTACGGTTGTATTCGGCGGAGCTGATGGATGCGGCCCTGACGTGGGAGGAGGCGAGGGAGGCTGGCTGGTGACAGGGTCTCCTGGAGGGATCTAGTGATGTCCACATGCTCCACATAGGAGCGAGCGTGGCGAAAGAAGAAGAATGCCATGTATCATGTATAGAGAGGGCTTTAAAATCGACGCCTCACCTGACGACCTGAAAAGCCGCCGCTGGATTTAGAGTAGATTTATAGAATGAGTTTGATAACACACTTTATTAAGTGAATTTGGAAACGAAAAAAATTTTGAACAACATTTAAAAAAAAAAAAAAAAAAATGTGTACAAATACCCATGACAGGCCAGTCACAATTGAAATCTTATTTAACTAGGCGTTTACAGGGCTCATGACGTCACCGGCTGGATTATGCGGCCATTTGACGTATTACATTCCGCCTATCATCTGATAATATAATATAAAGAAAATTTGAAAATACAGATACAATCAACTTGCGATGTGAAATTTGTGTATTAACTTAAATTTTTATTGTATGCTTTATAAAAGGAGTAAAAAATTTCATACTTAATACAATCTAAAAACTGGTTAATCAACGTCTGTTTAGAGTCGAATGTGTTATGTGACTTTTTCTTGATATAAAAGCTTTCGTAAGTACCAGAGATTAAGTAAAATTGCAGAAGTTATTATTAAAACTATATTTTTGCTTTGGTTTTCTTAATTGTAAGTATAAATTTGACTAATAAAAATTATATTGAGCTTCATGGTCACAATACACGTAATTCAAAAAACCTCCACATTCCAAAATTTCAATCCACAAAATTCGGTAAAAAATCCCCAATGAACATTTCTCGATCCCAATATAATAATCTACCCCATGAAATAAAAATAAATAAAGCAATACAAAGTAGAGCCCTTAAAGATCTGTATTTAAATATGTTTTTCAATGATAGATATGATGTTTAGGATTAAGATTGAATGTGTTAATTTTGAATCGTCTTTCTTATTCGTCTTTTTGATTGTGCAATATGTAATTGAAAATGTGAATAATACCGGTCCCAAAATGAGTTTTTATAACTCCTGGGAATATAATACATGTATGTTTTATAAGATTTTTTAAAAGAAATAAAAAATAAAAAAATAAAATTTCAAAACGAATTTAAAAAATTCAACTTTTACCCATCTTTCTCGTTAACTATGGGTCAAATAAAATTATAAATTTGATTATTCTATTGATTATTCTACCAAATATGACATAGATTCTCTGGTTTTCCGCTTGTCCATCGAGACACGGTGTATATTTCTTATGTATATATTTTATACTTCTTTAGACTAAGAAATAGAAAATTGGTAGACATGCGCTAAAAATAAGCGATCAAATAATGATAGGCGGAATAGGGAAATAATAATTTTTAATATATTGCCATATGAATTTAAATCGTGTAACAAAGCTAATAAAATTATTTTTATTTTAAGGAAGTGGTTGAAAGATAGAACTTCTTTATATTAATGCACCACAATTTATATAATATTTGGATTCACCAAATGCATTTTTTCGTATATATCTATCCCTTTTATGTATATTTTGTAAACTTTTTTATTATTTTGTTGTATTTCTATGATAAATTACTGTCAAAAGAAAACAGGTAACCAACTAACTTACTAACCATCACGCCATTTCACCGAAGGGGTAGGCAGAGAGGATAGAACGCCACACCATCTGTCCTGGCACACTTCTTTTGCTTCCTCCACATTCATACATCTTCTCATGCACGCACGTTCAAGCACTTGTTTTACTTGATCTTGCCATGTCTTTCTCGGCCTTCCTCGACTTCTACATCCAGGCACAGTCGCATTATATATTTTTTTAGCCGTTCTTTCATCATCCATTCGCTCTACATGACCGAAATACCAAAACAATGCCAAATAAAGAACATGTCCACAATACAAGTTTTTCAAATAATTTGGCCACACAAGATAGTGTACAGTATGTATGGGCGGTAATTTTCCACATCGCATTTATCTCATTTCTTCTATATTGGAACCAAAGTTGTCTAGCTGTCTAATAGCGTAAACATAATTTTGTCAAAACCCCGATTTAAGCCAACTTTATATGGTGCAGTTTACTACACAGTTTTCTGTGCAGTCTGAAAACGGTCCCGTATAAAGCTAAAACTGCATGAAAAACTGTGTGCTAGTGTCAGATTTAAGCTGACATGACAGTCAATGTTTTTTACGTAAACGTTTAAGTAGACATTGGTTTATTGTATGCTTTTAAATACGTAAAAAACCAATAACATATTTACATTATTAGCTAGATAAACAATTTCCTGAGAGCAAACATACGATAATAACTTACAATCGCGTTTCAAAAATACACATATTTAGCGTGTCTTTTGACAGAAGTTTGACAGACTGCACAGTTTTCTGAACAAGAAACTGTGTAGTTTTCTGAACAAGAAACTGTCCCATATAAAGCGGGCATTAATACGAGTAGATAATATTGGAATAATCCCTCCATTTTTTCAGGCATACAAATAGTCAAATTACTATGCCATTGTTTGTAAAACATACTTTTTATAAAATATCACACAGCGTACGTGCCTAAACCTCCAGTTTGTGTATTCCTAAAACTCTTCGTTGCAATACGTCTTAAAATTAATTGGAAATTTGACGATCATTTTCAGGATTTCCGTTCCGCAGCCACAACTTCCAGGAAGTTTATAGGTTATGAAAATAGGTTGTTATTTCTCAAAGCACTTCGTCTGCGCCGCCATTTTGAAATGAATGTTTGTTTATGTTTTATAGACAAGGGGCCCTATGCTTTAGAGGTGTGAAATATATTTTTTAAACTTTTTTTTATTATTATATTTATTTAGTATATATAATTTTTTACATAGACTAATATATTTTACATAACATTTATTTATTTTTTTTCTAACAACGCTTATCCTATCATTATTTTTTATTCAATTTAGCCATGATAATCTACACTAATATTTCTCAAATATATTTTTTTTACACTTAGCCCTAAATAGCTTTTTGTAACGCCACGCACTTATATAGTTTAATTAATTTACACACACACTTTATTATATTTAATTCCCCCGCACCTCCCGCTACCCCGATCCCGTCCACGCCTTCCTCATTCCGCGCCAGTAGTGATTTGTTCCTCACCGCATACCGCCGCGCAAACTATCCCTATCGGCAATTTGTCTTAAAAAACAATTATTGATCATCAGCCAGAAAGTGCATCAGTGTTCCCGTTGTTGTGGATCCTCCAGCTTTAAATTTTGTTAATTTTTTAATTCTTCTGGCATCTCGTCATACATTTTGATGCCCTCATACATGAGACAATCCTGTGACATAGTTTTTCTTTTCTTTTCTAGTCTTATATTTTTTGAACCTCTTGTTGCATATTTATGAAAAAAGTCATTGTTTTTTTATCTGTTTTGCAAATATCTTGAAATATTGTCACACACTTGCATAATAAATAAGCGGCGGTCGTAAATATTTGAATTAATCGATTTTATCCGCACCCAACGGTGCATAAGACGCTGCATTGTTACACTAAGATGATCATTCTTACGCTTCAGCACCAGACCAAGGTACCACATACAAAATATTTTTACGTGATAAAAATCACATTCAAACAAATATTTCTTTTTGACCCCATCGGGACTCCGAACCCCGACCTCATACATGGTAGCCCAGCGCGCTACCGCCATAGGTATAGTATATTTGCTTAACTAACTCGTTCAGATATTAAAAGCATTGTTTTGACTCGCTTAGGTGCCCATAAGTCGAATAATTTTCAATCGACAATACATTATTACGTCGGACGTGTCCAGAATAGAGTTCAGGGATTAATATTCCTACCTTTTAATTTAGATCATTGTAAAAAAGTAATTATTGTAAGGTTTTACGAAGACATTGTTTTACGGAAGTCGGCACTATTTTTTTAATTAAAAAAAACCTATTTTTACGTCTTATTAATTTTTACGACAGTTCTTTACTTTCAAAATTTAAAAAAAAGTCAATAATAAATTGTGCCGACCGACGTGAAATTTTAGCAACATTATGAGAAGGCTATTCATTTATAAAAAGTAAATTTACACTTATTATTGAAAAAAAATACAGATGCATTGTTCCATAATTTGACCAAGAAATATAATATATAAATATATATATATATATTTTTAAAAAAAAAAAAATCTATGCAATCTTATGATATTTGCACATACTTTAATTTGTAAATACTATTTTCAATTAAGCCTAAGCGGCTTGTGCTTGAAAATAGGAATCGAGTCGTGTCGAAGTGGGGATTCGAACCGACGATCTCTGGATTCAGAGACCGCGACGCTGGGCCCACTGGGCCACCACCCGTTCTCATTGTAAATATTAATTACGTGCTACGTAAAATGTTTATAATGGTTTATAATGGCGTATTGTAAACTCAAGACTGTTCTGGACTTTTTCGTTGTAAGTCTAACAAGATTTAAACATTCACTGAAGTAGACCCGATCCTGTCTTGAGTGTGTCTACATTTGATTCTAATTGTCTAAGCTTCACCAATTTAATGTTCTGCCACTTATTTTTACTGCTATCCCTTTTATGCTTAACTATGTATTTAAAATGGATTTTTCCGTAAATAAATAAAATTAAATTAAATTAAAAGAGGCAAGCTTACTTCAAAACGTAGACCAAAAAACGCCATGCTTTGTTCTGAATTCTGTAAATCTTGGAAGTACCTGCCATTTGGCGATTAAAACTTTTGGCAATACTCAAATTCTATGATAACTATAGCCTATTAAAAGTTGTGTTTGATATTTTCGGTTTTGGAATTAGTTTTGTGTTGTTAAACTTAAGTTATTATTACTAAACCGGTAGCAAGATAAAACTAGTTGACTATTAGTAAAGCCGCTATCTTTATTTAACTTGACTACTAATAAATATTTATATTGTTAGGTATATCAACCTCAACCTTATTTTTTTTAAAGTTCTTCTATGAGAAGATAAAGTTAATAAAAAACTTTTGGTTGCCTGTAAAATCGGTTTACGGACGATAATTTTACGTGATAACGTCATAAGAAAACATTGATGAAAAATAGCATACTTTTATGAATTGAATTGAATTATTATTACTGAATTATCATTATTTTGTATAATGCAAAGCAGGAGTTAATTAAAATAGGTTTTTTTTTTTCTATAAATTAACATTTTTTTGTTTTTTTTTTCTTGTTTGCTGCTGCTGTCTCCCTTCTACGAAGAGAGATAGATGCGTCACAAACCGAACGTTTAGGTCGATCGTGCCTCTCTATCGCTTGTTCCGCGCTCTCGCTTGCACAGTCGGCTCAGGCGGAACGTGACAATGAGTCGTGCATTTTCGTGTGTGCAGCCGGCGTTCATCGATTTTTTAGACGTTATCACGACAAAAAATTATTGGTTAATGTGGCGTTTGTACACCACGTTTTTAATATGTTAGTGTAATTAGGTAGGTGAGCGTGTGGCCGTGCGTGTGGCCGTGTGGTTAAGGACACGAGCGGTCATGGCCACCACTTGGGTTTAGGTCCTAGTCAAACTAATTTGTCCATTTTGCAAATATAATAGAGGGAAATATTCCGCATCACGAAAACCGATAAAAAATATGTTAAATTAATTTAGATATACTCATATTAACATTAAAATCAATATGGATGTTGTAAAACAATGTTTTCATTCAATAATTTTTAAAAGGAAATTGTTGAAAAATACCCGTTCACGAAAAGCAACACTATTATTTGTCGTGGCCCCCGTGACGTCATAATTCGGTCTCGCTTCTATGTTCTACATTTTTAGTTTCATTAAAAACGTCATGGTCTACATGAATAGTGACGTAAAAGGGGCGAGGCCATCGTGGACTAGTGTTTTCGCGGTAATTTTAAATGGAAAATTTCAAAATAATTTTTAAGCTACTAAAAACTAAAATTTTAAAAAAAATTTTTGGAGAATAAAAAAGACTTGATTTTTCCCTATTGTGAAATCTGCAAAAGGGTTTTCAAAAAGAAACCAATAAAGAACCAAAGTTTATAAAAAGAACCATACGATACCACAGAGAATGAAGAAAATGTGTCGCTTATGCAAGATTTTCCCTAAAGAAAACATTTATTTTATTTTATTTTTTTTTTATTTTTTTATTTTATTTTATTTTATTAAAATAAACGGCACTCAGTGCCTTTTACATATTAAATATTTACAGCAAATACAAGAAAACATAATATACATAAAAAATGTTAAAATAATCCAGCATCAAATAAACATTGCATTAAAACATTAAACTTTAAAACCCAAATTGTATGCACACTAATCGATACATTCGGCCTTAAAATAATTTAGAAGTGCCAACTTGTAGGCATTAAAATTGACATCGAATGTATCGCCAGTATGCATAAACTTATTGCCTAGATTGTGGAGTCTATTGATGACAGAATTGCACCATATGCTGTAGATGTATTATTGGCGCAGTATTGTAGGGTATAACGAGTATTTCTAGACGGCACATTAAAATTAATAAGTGACAGAACTTCAGGGGTATCAAAGTATCATTTGAAGTAAAAAAAACTACATACCTTTGGGTGATCTCTGACCGGCACAACTACCCTCACGGCCACCTTGATGGGCTTGTCTCTTGTTATGTCCACCATCCTCCTCTCGCACGCCCCCACACCCCCTCCGCCAGACCCGGGGACGCCCCCGCCACCGCGGCCCGCATCTGTAAGAGAGACAAGTATAAAAATAACAGAATAGTTTGGGTGGTCTCTTACTGGCACAACCACCCTGACTGCCTGATGCGTGGGTTTATGAGTTCACTGTTAACTAGACTGAATAAAATACAAAACACTGTATTATTGGAGTTGATATCCCAACAGAGACAGAGACAGAGAAACTCTGGTGGGTTATCTAGGCGTTTACAGGACTTATGACCTGTCATTGGCTGGGTTTAAGTGGCCACTTGATGTTTTACAACATTCTCCATTCCGTCCATCATCTGATAACCATATATGACAAATATTTGAAACTTGAATATATTTAACTCGCGTTCGTAATATCACATTACAAGTAAATTTCTCACTGGTGAAATCTGTTGAGAAGATTGTTAAGCATTTTTGGCAATCAATCTTTATTGATTTAGGTAATAGTATTTGTACACATTCAAAATGTTGATCGTATAATAGTTTAAAATAAAATGTTTCAAATATTACGCTACACAATAGTGCATAAGACTCATAATTCAATTTTATCTACAAATAGAAAACTCATCACCATATCTCCGTACTTTCTTCCACTTTTCTATCATCCTTTACTCTTCCCCTGGAACTTTTCTATTCTTCTCTTTCCCATTCATTCTCTATCTTATCGTCTTTCGGAGATAAACTTAACCACTTTCTTCTGTATCGCACCTTCAGTGGGGGTCTGGAAAATGACGCTATATAAGAAACTATAAAATGCAGACCTTTCGCGAGATAAAGTTACCTGAAATTGTGGAAGATTTTGCTTTCAAAAGGTTTTAGCAATGTAAAGGTTTCGATACATATGGGAAAATACAGTATTTAAAAATATGGTTTATCAAATTATCTAAGCTCAGGTGATATGCTTCTATAAAATATGAACTTAAATTGATAAATTTCGGAATATATTTTTACCAATTTATTCAATCCTTCATCCGCACCTACTAATGGTGCACTGCAAAGATAATGGTTACACAAGTTCACTATATTTTGATCATTTTATAACATGAAGGTAAGATGATCAATCTTACGCTTCAGTGCCAGTCAAAGGAATCATACAAGAAATATTAATTTAAAAACCACATTTCAAAATTCTTCGGTTTACACTAATCTAAAGTACAAGTTCAATTACGATATCCACAGCCATAACACACGAAACTCTAAAAAACTATACGTGTCGAAATCTCATTCAACTAAATTTGGCGTAAAATCTTTAGAAAGCATTGCCCGCACTCAATTCAATAATCTACCAATCGAAATTCAAAATCAAAAGACGGCGAAATCCAAAACAAAGCACTAAAATACTACTTTTTAAAAAAATATTTTCATTAATAATGATAATGGCTAATTTTTCTATATTGTTCCTTTTGTGATTATTATTGTTCCTTTTGTGATTATTGTATTTTTAGATTTAGCATTGTTAACTCTGTAATCTGAAGTATTGTAATATTTAGTCTTTCTTTTTCTAATATCTGTCCCAGAATGAGTTTTGTAACTCAATTGGGAGTGCAAAGTATTTTGTACAAATTAAATAAATAAATAAATAAATTAAGATTTCATGTTCAGCCCCACGGGGATCGAACCCGCGTCCTCACGCACAGTAGCTTAATGCTCTACACCTTCTAAAATTTCGAGACATGCTTGATTCATTGACATAAAAATGAGGTTTTAAATTAAATATTTTAAAATCTTGTGAAAGAACCTTAAGATGCAAGAATTCAAAAATTTTCAAAAGTCGTTACTAACCCCTTACAATCAATCGTTCCATTTAAAAAAAACTACTTCCACAACAGTGGAAATGGAACACCATTTGATTCCAGAACAGAAACTATTGTTCAACTGCAGATTCGACTATTTCGCGGACCGTATGATGTGGAATTTTGCGGAAACAGTTCCACCAACAGTCAATAGCAAACACAGCCAGTCCAATGAATGCTTTTGATATTTGAAAAGCGACCTTCGATGTAAATGTTTTTAAATCCGTTCCACTTAAATACTGCCGAACTCTAACGTTTTGAATTGATGGAAGTAACTGTTTTTGAATTTGGAATAGGAAACGAAAAGTAAATAAGAATTTGAATTGAACACAGAATACATGAGTTACGTACTCGTGGAACACGATTTTCATGAATGAATAGAAGTTCCGTTAAAATAGAATTTTCCGCTACTACTATTCCTATCTATTAATACTATTTCCCCGAATCCACAGCATTAGTGCACCAAATTAAATGAATTATTTGCCATTTATTTTATTTATTTACGGACATTTAAACATAATTACTTTTATGTAGTAGATTGAATGCAGTTGAAATGCGATCTCTCAGGCGAATGTGTGGTGAAACTATGTATGATAGGTGCACTACAGTGAAAGCCCCACCCTTTCCCTAGACTGTTTTAAAGACTATTGAGTCTTTTTTCAGTCCAGCACAACTCTACCGATTTTTTCAACAAGCAAAACTGCGATTTTAAGATTGTTAGTGTGATAAAAATACGGATGAATTTACGATTATGTACGCGAACAAATGCTTTCATTGTACCCCTACCACTGTCTCGGCTTATGTATTATAATTGTCATTGTTTCCATCACCCAAACCAACCAGAGTTGACCCAGTGGTAGGGATGTTAGTTTCTACCCCGATCATTATTTATTAGTAATTACAACCACCCGTGTGAATACCGATATCCCGCCTCGCCAGGCCCCCCATCCCAGACATCCACCCGTGATAGGTGCACTTAATGATTCGGCACAAATATAACCAAATACGAAGATTTGGTTTTCCAAAATGTACACACGCCGTTTTCCGCACTATATATCGTAATAAAGTATAAGTAATACTATATCGCACCTGTTAAGAAAAACAACGAAGTAGATAATTGGATAGGTCTACAAACAGAGTGCGGTAACCTGCAAAATGTGTACAAGTGTACATACTCGAGCACAAAGACGCAGGATGTTTTATCTAAGAACGGAAAATACCTGGACCTATTCGAAAATTATTAAATAAATTTTTTTAAGTCAAATTAATACTACATGTATTAGGAAAACTCGATTTAACAAGAACTCGTTCAATTTTACTTAATCTACGGTACGAAAGCTTTGATGGGAGAAAAAAAATTACACATTCGACTTCAAATATGATGTAAATTCACTAGTTTTTGGGTTTTACTAAGAGTTTTTTACTCCATGTATTTTATTTTTTTTTTTTACTAAACCAACTCAATGGGCCAGCAGCCCAATTTACAAAGGGGAACAACGTCACAAACACCCATGCTTGATAAAAATCACTTTTAATTTTTGTGTTCTCCACCGGAACTCAAACCGGAACCTGTGTATAATCTCTAGCATCTTAGCCGAGATTGCGCTACTCGGGCCGCTTAATCCATTATAAAATATTAAAAAATATATTTATAAAAAAGTTCAAAAAAAAATGTTGTGGGTCTCCAGGTGTTAGAATCAAATACTGATCCAGTTTAGTTGGGGGAGGAAAAACAATAAGCCTAAACAAAGACCAAAAGATCAAACAACCAGATGGTAATACAAACTTGTACGGGACTCAACGTGTTAGGTTAGAGGGGGACGATCGTATGAAGCCGTTAAATTATAATTTTATGATCTTTTTGCAAAAAGGTGCGTTAATACGGATCTCCATTACGTCATTATCGTTTAGTAAATTATTAGGATTATTATTAAAGTCTGTCATAGCGTAGTGCATACCGCATTGGACTACGATGCATTAGGTCTAGAGTTCAATTCCTAACAGGGTCCACATTATGAAATATTATTACTACAACTACTTTTTTTCTAATCCGCACCCAATGGTGCATAAAGCACATAGCATGTGTGTTCACCCAAGTGCTATGTAATATTGATCCGTTTGTAATAATTACATAGAAAGGCAAGATCATCAGTAATACGACCTTCAGGTAACCAGTCCAAGGTATGTGTTCAATGAAATATAAGAAAAAATCACATGTAAATAAGATTCTTCATGTTGACCCCCTACGAAGCGAATCCTCACCTCCGTCGAGAGGAGGCACGTATAGCGAAATGCGGTACCATCATGCGCTAAATGAAATATTTCAAATAAACAATTTGGTTGACTTTACTTTTTTTTCCTTACATTTTCCCAATGCTAAGGAATTTTATAGCGTTAGCGAGATGTTATTTAAGCGTACAAGTGTACCACCGCGCACGCCACGGGCATGAACGAGCAGGAGCGGCAGAATCTGCGCGGCGAGGACTGCGAGGCGGCCGCGGCCACCGCCCGCCACCTGGCCGCCTGGTTCCTGAGCCTCGCCGACTACCTGCGCTCCAACCTGAGCGTGAGCGCCGAGATGCGATCTTGTACGGCTGTATCTCGCCTAGCACCCGTACGAGTACGTGCTACGAGCGCGTGGTCGTACTGCTCCCTGGAGAGGGAGACGAAGGAAGAAGAGGACGTAGGCGAGAGGAAGAAGCCCGCGAAGAACAGGAAGGAAGGAAGGAAGAGGCGTTCGATGGGAAGTGCTGCCCAGCGAGCTGGTCTGCCGACGTGCAGGACGGGGCGGATTGGGCCTTACCTCGCCATGTGCAGAGACCAATCGCCGTGTTGCAGAGTGCCCCGAGCGCATAATTCTTAAGAGCAGAGTCTAATAAAAGGTTCAAAATAAAATTTTACATACGAAGAAAAAGACTTCCAATGTTTTTTTAAAACATGAAGAAAAGTTTTTTTCGCCAAAACCAGTAGGATCACAAACATTATTACGACAGCCCAAAACATTAAACCATAATGGGAAAAATATTTTTTCTTTAAAAATTTAAAATTATATATAAAAATTTTTGTAAAAAATTTTTTTTTTCTTAATTTTTTCTTAAATTTCTTCTTCTTCTTTCGCCACGTTCGCTCCAAGTGGACCCACAACAAACCCCCTCCAGGAACCCTGTTTCCCCCCACGCGACCCCCGCACCCATCACTCCGCCGAATACTCGGGATGGTCATTGACGTCGCCGGACGGCTGATCCTCAGGCAAAAGAAGGGGCACTGGGGTTTCAGGCTCTCCCGACCTCCGGAGAAAACCAAACCAGGGCCACGCCCATTTTAAAAATATTAATTTTCGTCCCCCTTTTCTTTTTAAACCCCCCCTTAACCTTTTCCCCCCTTTTTTAAAAACCCAAAAACCAAATTTTTACTTTTGTGGGTGCCAGGGGCCCCCAAAAAGGAAAGGGCCCTTTTTTTTGACCCATAAAACAAAAATTCCAAAAGCACCTCGTGTTTAAGGTTCTTTGCAATTCCCAGACGGTTCGTTCCTTGTGCGTCTGCCCTTTTTTTAAATAACCCCAAAAAAAAAGGGGTTTTTTTTTTAAAAAAACAATACCCAAAAATTTTTTTGGGCTTTAGTAATTAAAAATTTTTTAGTTTCAAAAAACAATTTTGGAAACCCAACGGCGTTTTCCCCCCACGCAATTATGTCCCTTGGGAAAAAAAAATTTTTTAAAAAGAAAAAATTTGGTCACCCAGACAAATTATTTGGTTTTTTAAAAAAAATTTTTTTTAAAAATTGGGTTTTGAAAAATTTGTAAAACTTTTTAAAAAAAAAATTTTTTAATAAAAATTTTTGTTTTTAAAAAAAAAAACCTCTCCGGAAGAAAAAAGGGGAAAAAAAATTAGGCGACGGCTTAACCTGCAATTCGGGGGAGTACGTTTTAAAAACACCCCCAAACACCCTTTTAATACCATATTCCAAATCGTAAAAAATTTTCCCCTTAAAAGGGCGGTTTTTTAAAATTTTTAAAATAAAATACAGGTTTTTTGGGGGGGTTGTGAAAACTCCCCTTTCCCGAAAAAAAGGTCCCCGTTAAAGCCAATACCATTTCCCCAAACCCCCCCGTTAATGTAAATTGAAAAATTAAAACCCAAGGGGCAAAAATTTTTTTTTTTACAAGTTTTGGCCAATAAAATTTTTAATGTTTTAAACAAACAATTTTCCCCCTTTTTTGTAAAATAAATTTTTTTAGGGAAAAATTTTGATAAACCCCATTGGCCAATCCGCCCCACCCCCCCACCCCGGGGCCCCAAAAATCCAAAAAGGGTAAGGGGGGGTTTTTTCCCCCCCCACCACCATCCCTATCATTCCAAAACCCCCAAACCCCCACCCTAATTTTCCCACTTTTTTTAATTCCCTTTAAAAAACATTACCCAAAAAAAAACAATCAATAAAATTTTGGATGTAAATTGAACTTACATAGGTTGTAAGTTTAAAACCGTATGGGTTTAAAAATTAAATTTTTTCCCCCCCAGGGAAAAAAAAAAGTTCCAAAACCTTTGGGGGCCCCCTTTAAAAAAAAATTCCCCCCCCTGAAATTTTTTTAAAAAAAAAAAAAAAAAAAGGGGGGGGGGGGCCTTTCCCAAAAAAAAAATTTTTAAATTTTTAAAAAAAAAAAAAACCCCAAAATTTTTCCCCCCCCCCAAAAAACCCCCCCCCCAAAAAAAACCCCCCCCAAATTTTTCCCCCCCGGGGGAAAAAAAATTTAAAAAAAAATTTTTCAAAAAAAAGGGGTTTTTTTAAAACCCCTTTTTAAAAAAAAAAAAACCCCTTTTTTAAAAAAAATTTTTTTTTTAAAAAAAAAAAAATTTTAAAAAAAATTAAAAAAAACCCTTTTTTTCCCCTTTTAAAATTTTTTGGGAAAAAAAATTTTTTTTTTAAAAACCCTTTTAAAAAAAAAAATTTAAAAAATTCAAAAAAATTTAAAAAGGGGAAAATTTTTTTTTTAAAATTTTTTAAAAAAAATTTTTTTTTTTAAATTTTTTAAAATTTAAAAAAAAAAGGGGAAAAAAATTTTTAAAAAAAACGGGAAAAAAAATTTAAAAAAAAAATTTTAAAAATTTTTTTTTTTTTCCCGGGAAAAAGGGAAAAAAAAGGAAAAAATTTTTTTTTAAAAAAATTAAAAAAAAAAATTTTTTTTAAAATTGGTGGGGGTTTTTTTTTTTTGGGGGCCCCCTTTTGGTATTTTTTTGGTTTGGGGGGAAAATTTTTAAAAAATTTTGGCCCCCCAAAAAAAAAAACCCCCCCCAAAATTTTCCCAAAATTTTAAAAATTTCCCCCCCTTTTTTTAAAAAAAAAAAAGGAAAAAAAAAAAAAAGGGGGAAAAAATTTTTAAAAAAAAAATTTTTTTTTGGGGTTTTTTTAAAAAAAAAAAAAAAAGGTGTTTTTTAAAATAAAAAAAAAAATTTTTGGGAAAAAAAAATTTAAAATTTTTTTTGGGGGGGAAAAAGGGGGAAAATAAAAAATAATAAACCCCGTTTTTAATTTGCTACATCACGTTTTCATTTTCCTTAGTGTATTTAAGATTATTTTTGTGTTTTTTTTATAATGGCAACTTTATAATAATTGAATGGTGGAAAGTAATAAAGAGGTGCTTTTGAAGTAAACTGGTATATGTCTATACCATTACGGAGAATGGAAAATGGATTTATTGTTTAATTTTTTGTTTTCCATTTTAAAGAAGTGAATAATTAAAAAAAGTCCTGAACTCAAACCCGGTATTTTATTAATAATACGTCTTGTATACACGGTCTCTATATTATATCTAGTATGAAATATGACTCCTACCTGGATATCCATATTCCTATTCCTATCTTCTTCGTCTCTGTTGAGGATGTCAAATTGTAATTATTTAGCCCGTAATGGGTGAAATTCACGGTTTTTTGTCTACAAGTATTTTGGACACACTCAAAATGTTGTTTATAAAATTAGCTAGGTAAAAAGTTATATTTTAAGCATAACAAATTGAAGATTTCATCTTCAGGCGTTTCCTAGTAGGTGATAATAATTCGGTAAGAATCTCACTTGCAATCATAAAGGTTTCTGCTAAAATGCTTAGCAATTTTCTCAATGCATGACAGAGAGTTCACATGTGAAGCATTGCGCCATTTTACTGTAAATTGGCAGATATGGATATCAAATACTAGGTGGAAATGGGGAATGTTGTAATACAACAGAGTGGCACTTAACCCAGCCAATGACAGGTCATAAGCCTGTAAAACGCCTAGAATATCCATATTCCCTTCCAATTTTCATCGTCTTGGTGGAGATGTCAAATTGTCATAATGGATGTTATTTAAAAAAATAAAACTCCATTTTTTTAGATAAATAAAACACCTGCTATAGTGATTCACTATATAGGTTTATCCCAGAATAACCCCCCCCCCCCCAATGGATTGTCGCTAATGCATAGCATCGTCAGACTGGTTAATTTATTTATTTTACGTGCATAATTAACCATTGTTTTTCGATATGAATACCTCACTGTAAATAATCGCGGGTCTATTAAACATGTGATTTCATTATTAATAATTTCAATGTGTGAATACCTTGGGACTGCGTACAAAGGATCGTAAGACTGTCCATTTACCTTCATGTATTTAAAATTAACCGATGATACACTGCCTTTGGTGCCCACACGATGCAGTGTCCAATCTAATCGGTGCTGATTACGGGTAAGTAGTATTACTAGGATCCAAGAGCGGTGTTTCTTGGTAATTTTTACTCTCATGAAAAAAGTATGAATGATCTAGTCTTACGCTTCAAAGAAAAGTCCAGAGGTTCTCTTCACAACATGAAATTTTTATTTATATGAAAATCACATGCAATGAAATATTTTATATTGACACCTTCTTGGAATCCTCATGCGCCGTAGCCAAATTAATGATGCTACAAGTCGGACACACTTACCTTTATATTTATATAAATTCATTTGTACATTGATTAAATTATTTTATTTAATGGAAAAAGACGCCCTAAAATTGAAATTATATTTGTCAGTTTTTTCATAATTGTGAAATGTGTCCAATTTTAAGGAATTCGAAGTGATTTTTATAAAAGGATTAAAATGACATGTCATCCAAAAGATTTTTTCGTGTAATTATTACAATATCAATTAACTAAATTATATTTTGTTTACCTTGAAAAGCACGTATTTCCATGAAGGTTTTTCTCCGGTTTATCCTAATAATCATTCCCGCTCATCACTCATCCTCCCTTTTCTTCACGCTCACAGTTCACTCAATCTTTTTAAAATCTGATGGGGGAAAGAAATGAGAAGAAAAAAAAAAACAAAAAAAAAAACAAAAACCCAAAAACCGTGAAAACATTGTATAAAAAAGGGGGAGAAAAGGGGGAAATTCCGGAAAAAAAACTGACCTTTTTTAAAAAAAAAAAAACTTTTGGGGTTTTTTCAAAAACCCTTAGGGGGGTTTTAAAAAATTTTTTTTTTTTAAAAAAATTGCAAAAAAAAAATCAAATAATTAAACCATTTAATTTTTTTTTTCCACGGGGTTGATAAATAACAAAATGAAAAAATTTTTTTTTTTTTTTCCCCGGCTTTTCTTACTTTTTAAAAAATTTTCCGTTTGGTATTCCCTTTCCCCCGACGGGAAAAAAATTGTTCCCCTTTTAATTTGGGGAAAAAAAAAAATTGAAAATACTTTTTAATTTTTTTTCATTTTTTTGGGGATTGCAGTAAATTGGTTGGAAAAAACAAAAAAAAAAATTTTGGGGTAAAATGCCAGGTTTGAAAAAAATTTTTTTTAAACCCAAAAATAAAATTTTCTTTTTTTAAAACATAAAAAATTCCTTTAATTTTTTAAAAATATTTTAAAAAGTTTTTGCCACGGAAAACTTTTTAATTGTTCGAAAGGGAAAAAGGAAAAAATTTCCAGATTCAAAAGGGGGGAAAAATAAGGCCCGGGAAAAGGGGAAATTTTGAAACCTTTTAAAAAAAAAAAGGGGGGGTTTTTATTTTTTTTTTATTTTTTTAAACAATTAAAATTTAAAAAAAATTTTTTTGGGGAAAAGGGTTTTTCCTAACTTAAATTTTTTTTTTTTTTTTTTTTTTTTTTTTTTTTTTTTTTTTTTTTTTTTTTTTTTTTTTTTTTTTTTTTTTTTTTTTTTTTTTTTTTTTTTTTTTTTTTTTTTTTTTTTTTTTTTTTTTTTTTTTTTTTTTTTTTTTTTTTTTTTTTTTTTTTTTTTTTTTTTTTTTTTTTTTTAAAAAAAAAAAAAAAAAAAAAAAAAAAAAAAAAAAAAAAAAAAAAAAAAAAAAAAAAAAAAAAAAAAAAAAAAAAAAAAAAAAAAAAAAAAAAAAAAAAAAAAAAAAAAAAAAAAAAAAAAAAAAAAAAAAAAAAAAAAAAAAAAAAAAAAAAAAAAAAAAAAAAAAAAAAAAGGAAATTTAACCCCCCAATTTTTAAAAATTAATTTAAAACATTTTAACTCCCCACCTCATAACCATTTTTCATATCCCCACAACCCATTCTTAAAATTTCCGCCGGCCCCACGGGCTTTTCGACTAATTTAAAGGGGGAAAACTTAAACCCAAAAAATTTTTTTTTTTTCCTATTTCACTTTAAATTTTTCCCGTTTTTATTAAAAAAGTACTTAAAAAAGGAATTTTTTTTATTTTAAAACGGGGAAAAAAAAAAAATTTGGAAAAAAAAAGGAAAATAATTTCAAACCAAAAATTTGAGATTTTTAAAATTTTTTTTGGAATTTCCCCAAAGGAATGTTTTTAAAAATTATTTTAAAAAAAAAAAATTTAAATTTTAATATTTTTTTTAAAAATTTTTACTTTAAAGCGGTTTTCTTTTTTTTTTAATTTTAAACCCCAAAAAAAATTAAAGGGAATATTCCATTTTTTAAATAAAATTTTTCGTAACCCAAATTTTTCTAAAGATTTCCCGTTTCAAAGGAAAACTTTTCTTTTTTTTTAAAACAATTTGAAAGGGGGAAATTGTTTTCCTTTTTTTCCCCTTAAAAAAGGGGTTGGGGGCCCAAAAAATTACAAAAGCAAATTTTTTGAAATTTTTTTTAAAAAAATTTTACTTTTTTAAAACTATTTTCTTTACCCCCCCAATTAAAATAATTTATTTGGAAATTTGATTTAAAAAAAAAAAATTTTTTTCCAAATTAAAAAACCCCCGGGGGAAATCCAAACCCCCCAAAACATCGCCCTTTGTCCCGAATTGCTTCAAACCCGGGGAAACCCCAAACCAAAACAAAAATTCCCAAAAAACCAACCCTTTTTTTTAAAAAAATTTTTAAAAAAATTGGGTTTTTTTCCGGTTTTTTTTTTTTAAAAAAGGGGGTTTTACAAAAAATTTTTAAAATTTTTTTAAAAACCCCCTTGTTTTTAATTTTAAAACCCGCCAAAAGTAAAAAAATTTTTTGCCGAATGCTTTTGGCCAAGAAAAATGGCGCCATAGGAAAATTTTTGTTCCCGGAAAAGGGGATTGTAAGGGGGAAATAAAGAATTTATAGCGTTTTCATGGATATTTATGTTATCTGGAAGAACCCTATTAAGATTCTTTAGTACCAATTTTGAATGTGTACAGTGTTTAAAAATAGAATTTATTTTTACATAGTGACTTAAGTCGTCAATTTTTGTGTCGTTCAACGAATTTTCTCTCGCTCTGTCAGAACGCTCTTTAACAACATGGCGTATTCAAAACAAATTTTGTATACGAATTTGAAATTGGAACAACCAATATTACAAATACATAACAGCTGTTACGGACACGCTCATATTACTTGAAGTTCCCTATTTTGCATTGGAAATTTTAAAATTAAGTTAACAAACAAAATACATTTATTAAACTTGGAAAATTATCTTGAACATGTAGGTATAAATACGCAAAAAAAAATTACCACCATCATACCATATCCGTCCCTATGTGGATCATATGGATTCCACAAAACTGCCTCCAGGCCAAGCGATCGGTCGCCAGCTCCCGCGCATCCTTCCAAGTCATGTCCACGTCCCGCAACTCTGTCGTAAACTGCCGACGGATTGTCAACAGTGGACGACCAGGACGCCGAGAACCTGATGCCTTGTAAAATAGGCAAGCATGGTTAAGGCTCTCGGGAGGCATACGTAGTATATGACCTAGCCAGCCGAAACGCCTACGCCGGATGACAGTAGATACCAAGGGTTGCTGTGTCCGTTGCCTCACCTCTGTGCTCCTTACAAAGTCAAACCACCGCACACCTAAAAAAATTCTGACTCCTATTCTCTGCATTCAGAAGTCTGCTATCTTGGGCCCTGGTTAGGTGCCACGATTCGCAGCCATAGAGGAGAACAGGTTTGATGCAGGAGTTATAAAGGCGGAATTTTGTTTTAACCGAGTAAACATCATTGTTACGTTTTGTTAAATATTGTAATCGCGATTTTCCACCAAAACAAGTCATTATATGGTAGGATGCATCTATTAATATTTTTACCAAGTTTTGATGTAAGTAGCGCCTAAAATAAAAAACAGTACATAGCCACATTTCCACGCATCATCATCATCATCATCATACCATATCCGCTCCCAATGTGGAGCATATGGATTCCACAAACTGCCTCCAGGCCAAGCGATCGGCCGCCAGCACCCGTGCATTCTCCAAAGTCATGTCCACGTGCGCAACTCTGTCGCGTGGACGTCCAGGACTCCGAGAACCTTGGTAAAGATGCCTTGTAAAATAGGCAATCATGGTTAAGGCTCTCGGGAGGCATACGTAGTATATGGCCTAGCCAGCCGAAACGCCTTCGCCGGATGACAGTAGATACCAAGGGTAGCTGCGTCTGTTGTCTCGCTTCTGTGTTCCTTACAAAGTCAAACCACCGCACACCTTATATTCTTAACGAAAGAAGTTAAAATAAACCAGTAAGTTTCTTTGTAAGAATAATACGGATTTTAAGTTAGAATCCATAAGATTTTCCAAGTTCAACCCGCTTTTGAAATTCTCTGAGCTTGTATTTTCAAGCTTCGTTAGTTCCCAGCGAATTTGAAGAAGGAATCTTGAGTTATAAAAACATGGGCCAGGATAAAGTCAGCCCTTTTATAATTAATTTGCCGGTAACGCTCCTAATGATAATGTTTCATAATTATGCAAATTTTTACTGCCTCAGGTATTCCGCGGGGATTTAACTCGTCCCTCTCTTAAATGTTTATAAGCCAAATATGAATCATAACCACTGTGCAAGGAGCAGAAATCTTTTTAAAATTAACTAAGAATAATTACAGAAGTTGAAAAAAAAAACAGAATCTGACTAAATAACGGAAAATGTATTTGATTTTTTTAAAGTCAATCAAAACTCACTAAAAACGTATTTCAATAAATACCTATTAATTACATGAATTAATCTCTCAGGTGAATTGCAGAAGCCGAGGAAGCCCGAGAAAGACATGGCATGATCAATGATCAATTACTTGAAAGTGGACAAGTTAAAAGTTACAATAATCGGCGTGTGTGCATAAGAAGATATAATATATGAATGAAGAGTTGTATGGCGTTCTATTCTCTCTGCCCACGCCTTCGGAGAAATGGCGCGATGTTTAGTTAGTTAGTAAGTTACATTTAATTTTAATATTAAATACTGTGTTCTATTAATTCCGCCTCGTAGCGTAGTGATAGCGCATTTGGCTACCGTCCTTGAGGTCGCGGGTTCGATTCCCGTAGAAGGTCAACATGAAATATTTATTTACATGATATTTTCACATTAATATTTCATGTGTGATACCTTGGACTGGTACTGAAGCGTAGGACTGATCATCTTTCTGCCTTCATGCAATAAAATGATCAAGATACACTGCATTTGGTGTACCTATGCAGTGCCCTATGCACCGTTGGGTGCGAGTAAGGGAAAGTAGTAGTAGTAGTTCTATTGATTCAGCTACTTTACATTAAAAACTATTACAAATTTTGTAGTAAATGCTAATCATTTTACGAGATTATAAAGATTTTGAATCCTCAAACTTGTTAAGGCGTAACAGGGTAGTTTTTAACCTTTAGAGAACTCATAAAACAATACAATGTCTCAAGTTTGGTGGAACAAGGTTAATACAACACGTGGAATGCCCTCCATAAAATGTACAACACACTGAGAAACATTATCGCTGATTGTCTAGATGAAAAGTGTACACGAAACTTATAAGGGTAGTTAAAAGTTTTAGTATGAACCCCGAGCTACCTAACGGCAGTTAAAACTTTCAAATTAACTACAGCATTACTTTGCGGGACGCGAAACAAAGAATATGGTACCCTGGCTTAAATTTTAAAAGCTTATGTCAAATGACTAGACCTCCAACTTGGTGGGAAAAAGCTCCAAAAAGTTCAGAAAAGCTGGGAAATAAAGCCGCGTTTAAAACAGGCCCTTAAGCTAAATGACATGTAATTTAATACTATTTTTACTACAACTACTACTACTGCTTTCCCTTATCCGCACCCAATGGTGCATAGGGCACTGCGTTGGTACACCAAGTGCCGTGTATCTTGATCAATTTATTACATATAGGTAGGATGATCAGTCACATGAAATATTAATATGAAAATCACATGTAAATAAATATTATTAATAAATACTATTTTCAGTAACAACATTTTGAATGTATACAAATACTTGTGGACCAATTACTGGATTATACCCATGCTGGGCTGATATCAGATATTATTGATATCCCAACAGAGACAGAGAAATTCTGGAAGCGAATGTGGGTTATCTAGGCGTTTACCAGCCAACGACAGGTCATAAGCCTTGTAAACGCCTAGATAACCCACATTCGCTTCCAGAGTTTCTCTGTCTCTGTTGGGATATCAATACTATTTTCAGTGTTTAAAATTTTGTCCTCTTCGTGGCGTAGCGCTTAGTGCGTTGATCTACCATGCAAGAGTGCAAGGTTCAACTCCCAACAGGGTCAATATGTTATATTTATTTTTAATGTGGTTTTTAACATAATAATATTTCGGATTTATGGTAGAATGATTGAATTAATTTTTATTGTGAATAGGCTCTTAATCTAATTTTATGTGAATGCTGAAAAATAAAACAAAATATATATCAAAAATTTGTCATACATGGTTGTCAGATGACAGGCGGAATGGGGAATGTTGTAATTACGTCAAGTGGCCACTTAACCCAGCCAATGACAGGTCATATAAACCCTGTAAACGCCTAGATAACCCACATTCGTTTCCAGAGCTTCTCTGTCTCTGTTGAGATATCAATAATACAAAATATATATAACTATTGGTGCAATCCGTTTATATATTGAATAATGAACGGGTGGTGGCCCAGTGGGTAGCGTCACGGTCTCTGAGTCCAGAGATCGTCGGTTCGAATCCCCACTTCGACACGACTCGATTCCTATTTTCAAGCACAAGCCGCTTAGGCTTTATTGAAAATAGTATTTACAAATTGAAATATGTGCAAATATCATAAGATTGCATAGATTTCTTTTCAAAATAAAATAAATAATAATCAATAAGCGAGATACGACGATTTAAAATTTTGGTTTTATAAGAAACTGCCCACGAAACGTCAATAGTCACGTCCAATAAATTGCGACACTTATTTTACATATTTTAGTAAATTAATTTCGAGGGTTGGGTAACCTGATAAGGATTAAAAATAATAGTTTTGTGTCATATAAAGAGGATAGAACGCATATTTATTTAAAGTAGACCGCTCGCTAGACCACTAGGCGGCTTAGAGACAAGCAAAGCTTCTATGAATAGGCTACCTTTTTTGGTATTAAAACTCTCAATTCTTTCAAACAGTAAGCCTTTTCGGATTTCAGGATACCGTATTCAAATATAACGTGTCCCAAAGGACTATTTTCCTGTAACGCAAATTCGCCTCTAAGGATGAGAATGCCTTGCCAGACCTTTGGAAAGTGATGCATGTTCATAAATATTTCTAGATGGATTTGCAAGGGAATATAGCCCTTGCGCGTAGGATCCTCTCCTGGGACTTATAAATACAGAATAATGCTGTTTTCTTGAAGCCTTGGATGTAGTATGATAAAACGGAATTCAGAATGAATGGAAGAATATTTATTTATTTATTTATTTATTTATTGACGGACAGAGTCCATTATAAACATTATAGATACACGAAATTTTTACAAAGAAAAAAAATAAACAGCAAAGACAAAGAATAGATATTTTAAATTAAGTAAAATGCATAAGCTAACTATACAGATTCTTCAGCTGATTTATAAAGAAAGACATCCTTACACCAAAATAACCAAGATCTTGATGATCGTTCACCGCCTGATCATTCTGGGTAAAGGTGCCTGTGCGCCATAATTGGTCCTGATGATGACCGAAGAACAGCATTTCATTATTTCTTAGTCTACGGGTGGGAACGTTAAAAAGAATCTTTCCCAAAATTTCAGGGGCATCAATGAGACAGTTCATAATTTTATACATGCAATATGAAAATATGCCAAATTCAATATGTGTATATATATATATGAAATTAATTACAATTTTAAGTTGCATATAAAGTAGTGAAAAATATTACTTTCATAAATTAACCCTCAATCCGTCGCGTGGGGTCTTTCAAAGCCCGATGCGACGCGTGACGTCTAAAAAATTACAAAATTTTCTTTTAAAAATTTTAAACCATCCACGGCATAAAGAACCTAACGTACCTTCCTAAAAGGGTTTATATTTAATTAACATTGCAGCAAATAATGTTAGTTCGTGTGCAAACGCTGTGAGTGGCGGTCGTGTTTCTGCCCACGTGGTCTTCAAAGACCCCGTGCATTTTATTTTTCTTCGAAGCAGTGGTAAACGCGTTGGCCTACCATGCACAAAATCATGGGTTCGATTCCCGATGGGCAAAATATTTTTGATTTCTTGAACTATCACAGAAGCATAATAAGACTAATCATCTTCATGTAATAAATAATTAATAAGGGAACGACGTATTTTGTAATTCATATTCTCCTTCTTCTTCTTTCGCCACGTTTGCTCCCATGTGGAGCATGTGGACATCACAAGATCCCTCCAGGAGACCCTGTCACCAGCCAGCTCTCTCGCCTCCCCCCACGTCAGGCCCGCATCCATCAGCTCCGCCGAATACATCCGTAGGATGGTCCGTAAAGAAGAGGCAGCTCGGGTTCAGGCTCTCCCGAGGCATCCGGAGTACATGCCCAAGCCAGGTCCAACGCCGCATCTTCACGACTGCAGTTATACGGCGGCCTCCGTAGCGTAATGGCTAAGACGCTGGACTCACGATACGGAGGTTCCGGGTTCGATTCCCGGTGAAAACAAAAAAAATTAAAGGGATTTTTCTCAAGCCTGAGTGTTTGTGACGTTATTCCCTTCTGTAATTGGCCTGTTGAGGTGGTAAAAAAATTAATTTAAAAATGTATATATATATATATATATATAAAATTAATAAATTAGATAAACATTACTGTTTTTTTTAAATAAACATTTTAACGTGTATTTTCCTTAACTTTATTATGTAAATCCACAAAAAAAAATATCAAAATTAATTGGGGAAAAATAGGTCTAACTTTCACGATGAGGCTTCAAATAAAATTCCAAGTTATATGATTATATATAGGTATTTCTTAAGGTTTTTCTCCTTCTATTTGCTTCGTTGAGCACCCTTTTACCTGAGAACAAGGCACCAACGAAAGTACCCTTAATTATTACAGCCTTTTCATTCCACGTGTGAATATTTCCCCTTGAATTTTCCCACAATCCCCCCAGATAATTAGAACAAGTGTATAAATCAAGAAAATTATCGTTTAATTTACACTAGTTTTGTAAATTATTGTGAAATCGCTGTTAAATTAGAGAATTATTTGCACGAATAATTTGGGATATCCTCAAAAAACTATTTTATTGTAAAAGTTGGGTATACCTAGTTCAAATATAACTTTAATGATAATCCTACTTAGGCAATATGAAGGTTAAAAAAACATTTGGTAGGTTCTAACCGTAAATGTAGGTAACCTGCGTTTTTAGAATAAAAACTTAAGCCCGCTATATATGGGGACAGTTTACTACACAGTTTTCTGTGCAGTCTGAAAACGGTCCCGTATAAAGCTAAAACTGCATGAAAAAACTGTGTGATTTAAGCTGACATGACAGTCAATGTTTTTTTTATGTAAACGTTTAAGTAGACATTGGTTTATTGTATGCTTTTAAATACGTAAAAAACCAATAACATATTTACATTATTAGCTAAATATACAATTTCCTGAGAGCAAACATACGATAATAACTTACAATCGCGTTTCAAAAATACACATATTTAGCGTGTCTTTTGACAGAAGTTTGACAGACTGCACAGTTTTCTGAACAAGAAACTGTGTAGTTTTCTGAACAAGAAACTGTCCCATATAAAGCGGGCATTAAACTTTAAATTAAAAAAAATAACTAACTTACTAACCCGCCAAGCCCATTCCTCGAAGGAAGGAGTATGCAGAGATGATAGAACGTCACACTACTCTGTTCTGGCATGCTTGCTACTACTGAAGACTATAATACCTCAAACATTAACATTTTCTTATTCTTCTTTCACCACGGTCACTCCTATGTGGAGCATGTGGACATTTCTAGATCTATTTTATATAGCAAATTTTCTCAATGGATAACACATGTGAAACGTCTCACCATTTCATTTTATATACACAAGTTCTGATAATTGGCAGACATGGATATCAAATACTGGGCGAAATGAGAAATGTAGTAAAATACATCAGGTGGCCACTTAGCCCAGTCAATGACATGTCATAAGCTCTGTAAACGCCTAGATACCCATATTCCCTTCCAAACTTTTCGGTTCTTTCCGTTGAGATGTCAAATTGTAAGAATTGTTATATTTTGAATATTTCATATTGACCCTGTCGGATATTGAACCCGCGTCCTTATGCATGTTTACGCAACGCTATATCAACTACGCCACTAGGCGAGATAAATGAGATCAGGAACAATTAACAGAAATGCTAATAATTTGCTAATAAATACGTAACTTCAATATCAATGCATAGATGGAGCTAGTTACGCGCTGGTGAATGGTTTTCGAATCGTAACATAAATACAAAATCAAAAATTTTACCTGGTGTGGATATTCACTAATAAGTGGAATAGGGAATGTTGTATTACACAAAGTGGCCACTTAACCCAGCCAATGACAGGTCATAAGCCCTGTAAACGCTCAAATACCCATATCCCTGAATTTCGGAAAAACTCTACTTCATCTCTGTAGGGATATAAAATGAAAAAAAAAATTAAACACAATCACAACATTCCTTAATTTACGTAGAAAATAATTATTTATCCAAATTCACGATACGTCACTTTACCATAGAGGTACGTAGTTTACAGGAGTAAGAAAAAAATATCATAAACAAAGTATAGAGATTACCTCAAAAGTAAAACGGCATAAGTTAGATTTGAATAAAGTTTTTTGATTAAACTGAATGGCAAAGGGGAAAAAGAAATTGGAATATTTCAGTTGTACTTTATGGCTGCCATAAAGTTGTATACAAATCCTCGAAACATTTGCACAGTTTAGGGTGATTTGGGAATATGTAGAGATTGAAAAACTGGGAAAGGCTTAACGGGATCGGTGGCATTTCTTTGGCCGATACAAATTGGAATACGTTTTTTAATATTAGGGGCAGATTTTCAATATTATTTACGCGATAATATTGCAATGGACAACGTGTCATTTTTTAAAGATGGTGATTTATATCTTAAGTACGAAATTTTAAATTTTTAAATTTTTACAATTTGACATCTCAACAGAGACAAGAAATTTGGAAGGGAATATGGATATCTAGGCATTTACAGGGCTTATGACCTATCATTGGCTGTAAATGGACTACTAGGAAACGTTTCCTAGTAGGTGATATAATTCGGTAAGAATCTCACTTGCAATCATAAAGGTTTCTGCTAAAATGCTTAGCAATTTTCTCAATGGATGACAGAGAGTTCACATGTGAAGCGTCGCGCCATTTTACTGTATATTGGCGGATATGGATATCAAATACTAGGTGAAATGGGGAATGTTGTAATACATCAAGTGGCCACTTAACCCAGCCAATGACAGGTCATAAGCCCTGTAAACGCCTAGATATCCATATTCCCTTCCAAATTTCTTGTCTCTGTTGAGATATCAAATTGTAATTATTAACCCGTAATGGGTGAAATCCAGTTTTTGTCTACAGGTATTTGGACACACTCAAAATGTTGTTTTTAAATTTTTGTTTTAATCCTTTATGAATGCGAGTTCTGGCACCTCCCAAAAGCTCAGAATGCTCGCTTGTTGAGCTTTAAAAATAAGTGTCTGAGAAGGATTCTAGGCATTAGGTGGTTTGACTTCATAACCAACGCTGAAATTAGCAACCTCCAATAACTGGAGTCGTGAAGATGCGGCGATGGACCTGGCTTGGGCATGTACTCCGGATGCCTCGGGAGAGCCTGAACCCGAGCTGCCTCTTTTTTACGCCTGCAGGATCCCGCCGTCCTGGCAGACCGTCGATGACCATCCTACGGTTGAATTCGGCGGAGCTGATGGATGCGGGCCTGACGTGGGAGGAGGCGAGAGAGCTGGCTGGTGACAGGGTCTCCTGGAGGGATCTAGTGAACGTAGCGAAAGAAGAAGAAGAAAAATATTGTTAACGTATTTAAAAATCTAACCGTATTAAATTCAGTTAATGCAATTTACAATATTAAAATACATAAATTGGCGATCAGTTGAATATGGTGGTTACTCTTTTAAAAATACATCATATGAACATTTTCAAAAATATCTAATGTTCTGTTACTTATTTTACTGCTTACATTTTTATGCTTAACTCTGTATTTTAAAATGGATTTTTCCGTAAATAAATAAATACCAGGTCGATTTTTTTTAAAAATTTTCTGCTAAAGATTCCGATAATAGAAATAGCATCGAATACAATGACCCGTTTGCAGTAAAAATAGACAAGTTAATAGTAATACTGTGGCTCGGTACAATCGTTTTTTTTTTTTTTTTTTAAGGATTGAATATTTTTTGAAGCTAATTGAAAACAAATCATTAAAATCCCTCCCTTACAGAGTGGTTAGTATTTTTTCAATCGTACCAATTATTTCCGTTGTTCTGTTGGTTTTTATTTAGGAAATGAAGGCCTCGCATTCAGCAATTTTTGCTTGTTCAGTATTTGAAAAAAAATATTCGAAAAAATGCCTATTTCTAGTTATTTAGTGAAGTCTAGTAACAACTTGTAGGATACCGAAGCACGTCTTATGATAAATAAAATCTGTTTGCTTTGTACAATAAATACGACTTCCGCCATTCTAAACCGAGCTACCTTTCAAATTAAACATAGTATAAAAAAAACGGGTTTCAGGGATCGTTAGAGAAAAAAATAAATTAACAAAAATCGATAAAAAAACCCTGTTTTCAGCATAAAATCGACATACGCCAAAATTCCTCTGACCGAAAGAGTTTTGATTTCAGAAATTGAAAGGACGTTTCAGAATGTTAATTCGTATGTTCCTAATACATTAAAAATGTGCTCGTGGTTTATTTAAATACTTTGGGCGTCGACTTTAGCGTTGCGACGCCGACGCTTGCAATTAAAAAAATGCTTTATGAACGGTTTTTACCGTATCCATAAAAAGTAAGAATCTTTTTATTTTTTCTAGTTTTTAAAATTAGTAACTAGGAGTTTATGCAACCTTGTAAAATTTTCAGCTATTTCTGTTTGTTAGGGGTGTTTTCAATCAAGCCTAAGCGACATGCGCTTAAAAATAGGGATCAAGTAGTGACAGAGTAGGGATTCGAAAAAGGGATTTAAAGACTGCCATATTTTTTGTACCATTCAACTATACTAGAATCTAAATATGATGACCTTTTATGACGTTTCGTAAATATAATTAGAAACATTATGCGTTGTGTTATGAAAATAGATTAGGGTTTATTATTTACCCATTTATTCCCAATTGTTTTGTTGGAAATCTATTGTTGGGCTTTGAATATAAATACTTAAAACTTGTATTCTTAATAAATGTTTCGCTGTTTAGTTTCCTAATAAAAAATTAAAATTAAATAATGTTTGATGGAAGTTCTACAGCATACCTTGGTTCTACTATAAGAGATTTCCATATTTCCTTCGAGGGCTTCTTTGCCATGTTGAGATAATAATTTTAAAAAAATCTTTTTTTTTAGTTCAACCCTTATTCCGTATATCCTTTGCTTTTTGAACAATGAAAAAGGAATTATATTTCCCTGATATTATTATTTTAGAGTCTTAAAACTTCCCAGACTTGGATTACGAACAGAATGTGAAAGAGTGATAAGGGGTTGGAGCAGAAATGAAAAAAATAAAGCAAGTTGGTGGAATGATTTATTTATTGATGCTAAAATATAATTATGTTCATATTAGATATTTAAACATTTTATTTTATTTATTTTATTTGGAAATCCAACAGAGAACAATAACAAGTATAATCATGTTGATTGAAAAAAGCTCGCTGAGTGATCTTTAACAAAAACGAAAACAGAAAATTCAATATCATAATATATATTTGTACATACAATATTTTATGAAGCAAAGGAAAAGGAATGGAAAAAGGAAGTACAAGTTAGTATTTAAGAGAGAAATGAAGTCGCAGGATGTGTCTTTAATGTATTTTTTAGTGTAGGTAAGATATGAAATCTGTTTGTATTTTTTACTCAATGTTTGTAGCACTCACTTTGTAGTTTTTCCATAATTATTAAAATAAACACACTTTTGTTTTACATTACTTATTCCAATACCTGTTCAACCACTTTTAAAAAATAAAGTTAGTGACTTATTCCTTAAATTTGATGTTTTATTTTACAAAGCCCTGAAGAAGAAGTAGTATCTCCGAAACCGGGTTTGTGTCTTTAAAAATAAATAATGTAGTATTAAAACAAAAGTGTGTTTCATTTAACATTTAAAAAAAAAAAAAATTGTAATATAAAAAAGAAAATCTATGCAATCTCATGATTTTTGCACATATTTCAATTTGTAAATACTATTATCAATAAAGTCTAAGCGGCTTGTGCTTGAAAATAGGAATCGAGTCGTGTAGAAGTGGGAATTCGAATTAGTCGTGGTTAGTGATTTAACGCGTTAGTCTACTATGCAAACTACTTTCCCTTATCTGCATCTAATGACGCATAGGGCACTGCATTGGTTCACCACAGTATATATTTATCATTTTGTTACATGAAGGCGGACAGTTTATTCTCTAAAAGTATCACATTTGAAATATTTAAAGTAAAAAATATATTTAAATAAATATTATACTATTGACCCTCTCGGGAATCGATTCAGCAACTTCGTACAACGTGTGAACCACTACGCCAGGAGGCGGAAAATGAAAATGAAAAAAACAATCGACAAAAATTTGAGTTTCAAAACACAATATTATTTTAAAATGTCAAATATTATTATATTTTATTTTTATATCCCTACAGAGATGAGGTAGAATTTTTTCAAATTCAGGAATATGGATATTCGAGCGTTTACAGGCTATATGACCTGTCATTGGCTGGGTTAAGTGGCCACTTTTTGTAGGTACTACAAACATTCCCCATTCCGCTTATTAGCGAATATCCACACCAGGTAACATTTTTGATTTTGTATTTACGCTAGAATCAAGAATCATCCACCAGCGAGTTGAACGCGCCATCTATGCATTGATATTAAAGTTAAGTATTTTATTAGCAGATTACTTTATTTATGTAGTTAAGACTTTTTTTCTATAAAAATAAAATATATACCTACTCCGTCTTGGGATAAATTCCAGAATTATGTGCAAGTATTTGAACACGACCCAAAATGTTGTATAATAATTCATGGTCTAAATATGAGTAAAATAAATTGCAGAGTCATCTGCAGGCGATTACTAGTACTTAATTTAACTCGAAAAAAGTCTTAACTACATAAATATAAGTAATCTGCTAATAAAATACTTAACTTTAATATCAATGCATAGATGGCGCGTTCAACTCGCTGGTGGATGATTCTTGTTTCGTA